>CAUYPO010137710.1:0-16723 GCA_963574435.1 Cheirogaleus major
GCCGTGTCCTCACATGAACCTCCCTCTGTGCGCACATCCCTGGGGTCTCTGGGTCCAAATCCCCTCTTTTTACAAAGACACCAGTCAGACTGGATTGGGGCCCTCCCTAACGCCCTCATTTTAACCTAATCACCGCTTTAAAAGCCCTGTCTCCAAATACAGTCACATTCTGAGGGACTAGGGGTTAGGGCTTCAACACGTGAATTGGGGGGGCGGGGACACATTTCAGGCCCTAACAGTGACCTTATCTGGAAATTGTTTACCTTTGTGAACGGGCCGTGCAGATGTAACCAGTTAAGCTAAGACGAGGACATCCTGCGGCAGGCTGGTCCCTTAATCCTACATGACTGGTGTCCTTATACAGGAAGAAAAGAAACACAGAGACACTCACAGAGCAGATGACCACATGAGGACAGAGACACGCAGGAGACGGCCACGTGGCAGCAGAAGCGCGACAAGTCAAAGCAGGCCAAAGGTCGCTGGCGATCGCCAGAAGGTAGGAAGAGGCAAAGGATTCTACACAGGGTCTCGGAAGGAGCCGAGCCCACTGACACCTTGACTTTGGACTTCTGTCCTCCAGGACAATGAGAGAATAAGTTTTTGTTGTTTTAAGCCACCTGGTTCGTGGTCTTGGTTAGGGTGCCTCTAGGAAACAAGGCCCCGGACAACCCAGGCTGAACAGTTTGAGGGGCCCTGAAGGTTCAGACGCCTGAAGCCACGGAGCAATATACAGACACCTCAATCAAAACTATCACCTTCTAGAAGCTCTCGGGCATGGCCCTCCGTGTCCCCACTACCAATGTGTCACCATGGATCTGACCTGCCACCTGCAGGAACCTGCCAAATGTGATAACATCAAGAAGATGGTGACGCAGGCATTGGAGGGCCCCTGGAGGGAGCAGGTTGTCTGCTCCGACTTCAACAGTGACACCCACTCTTCCACCTTTGACGCGGGGGCTGGCATTGCCACCAATGACCACTTTGTCAAGCTCATTTCCTGGTATGACGAGGAATTTGGCTATAGCAAGAAGGTGGTGGACGTTGGTCCACATGGCCTCCAAGAAATAAGAGCCCTTGGACCCCCAGCCCCAGCCAGAGCACGAGGAGGACAGAAGCCCTCAGAGCCTTGGGCATCCCTGCCCACTGGGTCCCCCACCACACTGAGAAGCTCCCTCCTCAGCACCGTTTCCATGCCTGACCCCTGAAGGATGGAAGGGGCCTAGGGAGCCCCACCTCGTTATGTACCATCAATATAGTTCCATGTACTCTGCAAAAAAAAATTATTACCTTCTAATAAAATTCACAGATTGACCTAAAATGTGGTCTAGCAGAGGGATTCTCCGTGCTGACTCTATAGCCAGATGCCTGGGTTCAGATCCTTGCCTGCCCCTCACCAGACACCCAACCTTGGCTCAATCACACCCCCAGGGCCTCAGTTTTCTTCATCTGTAAAAAGGGCATGATGATAATATCTAGCTCATCCTGTTATGAAAGTCAAATGAGGTAATATCAATATTTATGAAGTACTATATGCCTGGCACAGCGTCCAAGCTATAAAAGGTTTTGACCAATCCCAACAAAGAATTATGTCACCCAGGCAAGCTCCTTTCAGTTGTACGTGACATCCTAAAAGCCCTGGGTCAGACCTCCCTCCATCACCCTGTTCTGATCATGGGCAACCCCCAAATTCACCAAAGTTCCAGGAAGAGAGGAGCAGAGAGGGGAAATTTAATAATACAAAGGAAATATTCTTAAATAATTAAAATTCCATGCTTATACCAGGTTGCCAGAGCAAAGGACAAAATATTTTTAAGAAAATCTAATTTGAGAATCCATTTGAAAAATCAGTTGGAACAGATAGGCAGAAATAGACAAGAGAGATGCTGTCCCAGCCATGGGCACAAGGGACGGGGGAGGCGGGTCAGGGCCGGTGGCAAACCACAGTCCGTGACAACTCGCTGCACAGACACCGGCATGCAATGCGGAAGAATGTTTTACAAGACATTTACCTTTATCATGTGGGATGCACTGAATTTTTTTTGTCTTACCGCAGTTTTTTTTGATGTTATCACAACAGCACTAAAAGAACCAACAAACGGCCTGCGGACCCACAGTTTGCAAACCATGGGCACGCCCCTCTGCAAAATCCTTCCAGCTTCATTTTTCCAAAATATTTAATTTCAGGGACAAAATTCTGAGGAAAACTCCCAGGACCTTCTTTTCTTTTCCAAAGTCAAAAACAGTCTTTTTTAAACACAGGGAAAACTACAAGGGTCTAGAATAAACCACATAAGATTAGACATTAAAGACTATGAGGAAACAGGGTTCCAGAGGGCTAAGGCTCTGCGCTGAAAAATTAGTAAAGTTTAATTATTCTTAACTTCTAAAAAGTTGTTTATTTTGTTTAATAAACATTTATATATGTGCCATATATAAGTTCCATACATATACACATGTACCATGCGCCTCGCACTATTTTAAACACTTCACAAATATTAACTCATTTAATCCTCACAATGATCCTATGAGACAGATGAAATATATTACACCCATTTTACAGGTAAGGAAACTGAGGCTCAGAGAAGCCACCTGCCTAAAGTTAAGAGCTGGGATTCCTGTCCATGCTCTTACCTACTAGACTGTATTGCTTTAATCAATTTCTTTTTTTTTTTTTTTTTTTTTTGAGACAGAGTCTTACTCTGTTGCCCTGGCTAGAGTGCCGTGGCGTCAGCCTAGCTCACAGCAACCTCAAACTCCTGGGCTCAGGCGATCCTTCTGCCTCAGCCTCCAGAGTAGCTGGGACTACAGGCATACGCCACCATGCCCGGCTAAATTTTTCTATATATTTTTAGTTAGCCAATTACTTTCTTTCTATTTTTAGTAGAGACGGGGTCTTGCTCTTGCTCAGGCTGGGTTCGAACTCCTGACCTTGAGCGATCCTCCCGCCTCGGCCTCCCAGAGTGCTAGGATTCCAGGCGTGAGCCACCGCGCCCGGCCTTTAATTGATTTCTTAATCAATTATCTCACTATCTCAGATGCCCCTGTTCACTATTAAGCAGACTTCCTTTTGAGTTTCAAGGCTACCATGTTGCAAAATGCAAACTGTTAATCCCTGCAGCACAACCACCCCAGGAGAGTGACCCACAAGCTCTGCCCCTCTCAGTAGTCCTCACTCCTTCCATGTTCTTGAGCAGTGGAATCAGAATGTCAAAATTAGCTCCTTAGAAAGCAGAACACACCTTTATTAGAAGAGCGAACTGTAGAATTTGTTCTAAAGGAATCTTTTGTACAGGAATCATGCCCGTTGGTCGTTTTCTTTACAATCAATCCAGGCCTACTTGAACAAGGTTCTGGCATGTCCCCCAAAGGATTGCAACAGACGACATTTCTGGGGGGGAAATTCCCCTGTATTTCAAAAGCTGCTCTGGCCTACCCTCCTCACTCACCCCACCCCAGTTCCATCTCATGATCTAAGAGGTGAAATTAAGAACAGACTAGCCAACTTGTCGAATCAAAGATATTTGCCCCAAAATGTAATGCAAACCCAGGACTAAAGAAAGGGAAAACTGTTTTCAACTGAAAAGGCAATAATCCAGCCAAACTGGTTTAACCAGAGAATTTGCAAATTCTAGGTTCTTGCTTCTAGGGTTCTAAATGGGAGCCTCCAGTTCTTCAAGGTTAGGAAAGCAGTTGCTGAAAATGTTAAATTGCAAGGTAGTAAGAAAGTTTTTAAAAAATCATTTTAATTGGAATTTTGATACAACCACAGTCCTCAAATCCTCCAGGATTCTGAACTGCAGAGCCCATGCCTGGGGTCTGGAGTAAGGTGTTGGCTGGTGCAGCTGAGCTGCCCTCTCCCTGCAAGAAACAGGCCCCTGGAGCTGGTGGCAGAGTGGACCCACAGGACAAAACCAACTTTGTTTGAGTGGAGAGCCTATGTTAGAAGCTGGGAGAGATGGAAAACGAGATAGAGGCACTTTGGATCTTGCTTCCAACTCTCATTATTCCTGTTACACGTGTATACCGCAGTGCCCAGCCCAGAAGTGGGCGGAAGGGCCTTGCCTAGTTTGCAACTCTTTGCCAAAGGGCGCTTGCAGCTTTTCATAGACGTGACTACACTTTTACAGAAACCTAATATTCTTATGCCCTGGACCAAAAACTCCTCCTGAACTTTGTTCTCCACCTTTTCCCTTTCTGCAGCATCTAGCCACAGACCACCTCTCCAAAATCATGACCCACCAGCCCCACAGTCCCTGTGTGCCTGAGATGCCCCTTCTTCTTCTGTCTGTCTAAGACAATCCCACCCATCCTCTGAGTTGAGTTAGAGACAGTCCTCCCTCCCACTGCACCAAGGTTCTCAAGGTGCAGTTGCTGGATCAGCAGGATCAATATCAAAATGTTTGCACTTCACCCCAGACCTCCTGAATCAGAAACTGAGGGTGGATCGGCATCTGTGCTTTCGTAAGCCCTCCAGGTGCTCGACTGAAGCTTGATGCCCACTGCAACAGCCCTAATCTAGAGCCCAGTACTCTGTCCTTCCCTGCTTAGCTTAGGAGCTCTACCGGTGTGAGCCCCTCAGAGCCTGGCACAAGCGATGCACCCTATAAACACCTGCCTGTTGAACTAACCTAATGAACCTCTTCCAGAACTGGAAAGGGCAGTGTGAAATCAGCAACTTTACATGCCACTAAACCTCCACCACCATGTCCAGGCACGCAGCGGCAGCAACACCCGGAATCCTGCAGGACGAATCTGGAGTCCGTCAGAATTTCCACGGAGCCAGTGATTTAAGAAAAATAAACATATGGCTCCCGTTCATGGCCACTGTCTGAAGGAAGATCCCAGAACGCACTGGGGAAGTGTTGAGAACGACACTGCTTTGTGTCTCAGAAGGGGTCTTCACTGGCTTCCTGGGGACAGTAAAGTTAAACCACTGCCATGGGCTCCCAACGGAAGGGAATTCCCTCAGTGTAATTAACACACCATGTTCGGTGTGATGTCCTCTGGCCTCATCAGAGCCACCGATCCCAAACCTCAACCCTGCAAAACTCAACACACTATCGGTACCCATGCAACGAGACCCATCCAAGAAAAAAAAAAAAAAAAAAAAGGACGAAGAAAAGATAGACAAAAATCAGAATAAAACTGAATGAAGGTCGAAACGGTGTAGCACAAAATTCTTACAAATATTAAGTTAGTATTACAGGGCTTCTCTCTTGGCCAGGGGTGCTATGCCAGGGGCTTAAATGCTCAATAGTGCCACAGTTAAGGCCACAGCTCTAACGCCAGACCACCACTGTTCCCTGCGCCACTACATGATCTTAGGAGATCCACGTAAAGAATTTTAACACAGTCCATTACATAAAAATATTAGTGGGCAATACGATTACTATTATTACTCATTGTGGAAAGCTAAAAAATGTCCCCTAAAGATACCCCTAGGCCCTAATGAAGGAGGCAGGGAGATTCCACACTGATCTAAGAGGAGAAGACACACACAGAGAAGGAGAAAGCAATGTGACCACAGCGGCAGAGAGGGAGCGATGCAGCCATAAGCCAAGGAATGCTGGCGTAGGATGGCAGAATTCGCCACCCCAAAACATGCCACTTTTGCACAGGGATTATTTTGAGTTAGAGACACTTAAACAGCAGATGCAAGGAGGGCACTCTGACCTTCCTTTTATTCCTGAAAGCCAGAAATAAAACCACACGAAACGTGCCTTTCCTGTACCAGGAGGAAGGAAACACTCTTATCACCAGAGATGGAAGGTCAAGGCCAAGAGAAACCTGTACAAATAAACCTTGTCAAACTAACCCTTCTCTTCCTCACCACTCCTCCACGATTAACTCCCCGACCCAAACCCCTTTGTCTCACTCCTCCATACTTCACTGCACTTGGTCCAAGTGAGTGTGTAGCCTCTTAGCCCTCAGTGCTTCCTTGAGCCTTCATTTTTCTCATGAGGGCTCCGTGCACATGTAAAAATAACAATTTAAAACATGCATGATTTTCTGTTAATCTGTTTTTCGGTAGTCTAATTTACAGGTCCCAACTGGAGAACCTAAGATTTTTGCCTCTCTTACTGCAGAAGCCGGGAGATGCAAGGAACAGATGGGAGCCCTGGAGCCCCTGAAGCCCCTGGAGCCCTGGGAGGGAGTATGGCCCTGACAACACCTTGATTTGGGGCCAGCAGGACTGATGTTGGACTTCTGGCCTCAGAGTTTGGAAAGAATAAATGAATGTTGTTTTAAGCTACCAAATTTGTGGCTTAGGAAACTAATACCTTCATTACTTACTTTACTTATGTTTCTCAGTAACAATGCAAGCTAGGAAGCATTATCCCCACCATATGGAAAAGGAAACTTAGACTTCCATGGTAGGGCGGCCCCTCGCGGTCACAGGGAAGGGCAAAGCCGGGTGCAAACCACATCAATCTGATCTTGCCAGCGTGTTTTGCCAGCTCCAGTGAATCGAAAAGTGGGTTCCTAGGCCTTTAGGGGTAGCCTGGAAAATAATCACCCTGGTAACATTATTTTTATGAAAAATGTACTCCAGATTCCAAATAAAAGACAAAAGGAGGTTTAGAATACCACCATTCATGGGGGAGAAGGGTAGGATCATCCCGCAAACAAGGTTTTCCACTTAGAAATCGAAGCAATGCAATTAACCCATTCTTTGAAGAGCCCAAGTTATCCTGGTGACAGACAGGCTGTCCCCAACCCTCTGGAATCAGCAACCGAAGAAAAGTTGTTACTGGCCTTAACTAAGGCTGCCTTCACTCTGTAATAAACCCCAGAGCTTTCTACTTAAAATCCAGAAGAGTAGTCACATGATGCACATGGCCCTACAGTGTCACCAACAGATGGCTGCTAAAGTCCCAATCATCTTGGGTTCCTAAGGAGAAGAATTTTAAGTCATGGGAATTATTACTAAATACATCACCAATCAGGTGAGTTTGAAATATGCTTTCACATTTTGCTGTAACACTAGCCTGATGATGATGATGATGGTTGGTGGAAAATACAGAATATACTGAACATATCTGTGTATAGAGTGTGATTACATTAAGGGGGGACAAAATAGATACAGAGGCAAAACACTGGAAGAATATATGAATCTGTAAAATGCCGACAATAAGCACATGGAAAGATACTCAGCCTTGCCAATCATCAGGGAAGAGAAAATCAAAACCACCATGAGACGCCACTTCACAGATGTTAGGATGGCCATTGTCAAAACACAGAAAACAGCACGTGTGGGGAGGACGTGGATAAACTGGAACTCTTGTGCCGTCGCTGGTGGGAATATAAACAGGTGCAGCCACTGTGGGTCCCTCAAAAAATTAAACCTAGAATTAGCGTATGATCCAGCAATCCTACTTCTGGATATACACCCAAAAGAAATGAAAGCAGGGACTTGAACAGATATTTGCAAACCCATGTTCATAGCAGCATCATTCAAACAGCCCAAAAATGGAAGCAACCCATGTGTCCACGGACGGATGAATGGGTGAGCAAAACGTGGTCTAGCCTTACAATGGAATGTTATTCGGCCTTAAAAGGGAAGTAAATCCCGACACGGGCTCCACCAGGGATGAACCTTGAAAACATTATGCTAAGTGACATAAGCTGGACATAAAAGAACAAATATTGCATGATTCCACTTATATGAGCAGTCAAATCCATAGAAACAAAAAGCATAATAGTGGTTGCCAGAGGCTTGGGGGAGGAGAGAATGGGTGTTGCTATTGAATGGGTATAGAGTTTCAGTTTGGGAAAATGCAAAAGTTCTGAAAATGGATGGTGGTGATGGCTGCATTGTAAATGACACTTTAAAAATGGTTAAGATGATACATTTTATGTTATACACATTTTACAACAATAAAAAAAAACAGAAATAATAACAATAACTTTAAGAGTAGTAGGTTTATGAGTGAGGTTTTATTTTTCCTTTCTTTTGAGTCCCAAAATATCTCTTAACAATAAAAAAAGGCATTTTGCAGTATAAAATACCAAAAGGAAAGAAATGTGGCTGTCCTAGGCAGGCCAACTCATTTAGGACCCACTGCCTCGGGGATTAATGGAATTCCCATGGTAATGACCTTTCCCACTTCTGTAATATGAATTATCACAAAGTGAAAATCCAATTCCCTCTCCGTGTTTATGAAAGTCATTCCTTTCGGACAGCTGAAGCAACAAAGCCAGCCAAAAGCACTTCCCAGCCGTCCAGTTGGAGATTTATATTGCATATAAACATAAAGAAGCATTATGTAACTGAAGCTGTGCGCCAGGAGTCTTGGAGTCAGAAGCTGAATTCAACACTAGCTTCACCCACCGATTCCCGCCACTGGACCAATTAAAAATTCCCCAGGCTGCTGCTGCCTTTTCTGTAAGGTGAAAAAACACCTGCCTCATTAAGTAACAGTAAATCCTGAAAAGGACCCATGCCTGACAAATGTCAGGGGTTTAGACACAGCAGGTGAGAAAGAACACAGCCTGTCACAAAGCAGGTGCCTAATAAATGCTCAAGGCTTGCTTCCTTTCGTCCATTCCTACACCCACTCTCGCTTCAAGTGGCTTTGTGCTTGCATATTTCTTAACTTCTTAAGAAGGGATAGATTGCTAGATTTACTCATAATTATCTCAACCCTGCCACTTTCTCTAAATAGAAACCCTCATCCTAAAACTCTTAATGAGGTTGGCTTTCTATTTTACAGCCAGATAAATGGAAATGACTGGAGGGTTGGCAAGATATCAAGCTGGAAGGCTTCATTTAAATTAGAAAAAGGTTTCTAGAGTTTCTCTTCAAGATCATATTCTAGAGATTCAGAAAACCTAAGGCTCCAGCACTTACTAGTTGTATGATCTTGGGCAAACTATTTACTCTCTCTGAGCCTTGGTTTTCACATCACAAATGACGTGAAATAGATACATACATATATATAATTGAGCCACTTTAAGAAGTAAAAAGGAGTAAAGACTCTAATTATTAAGAAATTATTAATCATGTCCCCACCATGAAATTATTAAACATAATTGTTCCTGGGCTGGGCCTCAGGCTCCCTCCATCAGTAGTGAGTGGGCTGGACCACCAGTTCTCTAAAAGGGTGCTTTCTAGCATGAATGCTCCCCATTTGAAGGCCCATTTTTTTTCACCCGAAGCAGTCCTTTGCAAAGCTTTATCCAAATGGGATCCCTGGCTATCACACATCAAGAGTCGAAAATAGTCATGACTAGAAAGTTTCTTTTGATTTGACCAATTTAAATAACAAATCAAAATGCTGTTTTCTCATTCTAATAACTAATACTACCCAGTATCTCAACGTGACAAGTTTTTAAGCTACAACCACAAAATGCCACCATTTAAATTTAGGAGCAATCACTATAATTCAGCGTCCAGCTGTAAAATGAATTTTAGCACATTCTCAATCACTCTCGATGGACTGTCATCATGCACGGCTTTAAATAGCGCCCAACACCGTGTTTTTAAGCAGCAGTAACTCCTTTGCAAAACAAAATTTCTCTTTGCAACTTTTCACACTCTACAAAAGGTACATGCAAAGAGAGGTAAATCAAACAAAACAAGTTAAGTTTTATTTATTTCCCCTTTACAAATGGTATCAAAGAACAGAGCTACAACGTCAAGCTACAAAAAGGACGCCTTGAAACTTTACTAGGTGCAATTTTCACTAAATATAGCTTAATGAACTGAACAGCTAAATAGCTCGATGCTATTGCAGAAAAAGTCCCAAGTAGTGCAATTAAGAGAGATCTAAAAGAACACAATGCTTTTATACAAGCTGCAGAAATCTTCTTCCCAGCTGAGGACAAGTCATATGAACCACTCAATTAAGACTCTTTTAAGAAAGAAGTCCGGACTTTGAAAGTGAGGAAGGAAGACTATTATTTCAAAGCAGCAGCATGAAATAACAGAAGCTCTTGGACCACCCTGGACATGGTCCAAAGTGCTTGTGGGCTCCAGCCACCAATACTAATTCTCTGGCCAAATCTCTTTACCTCCAAACCTCAGTCTGTTCATCAATAAAGTGGGGATAATAACACAAACTCTGCCTACTCTCCAGGCATCATAATTCCCAATGCTCAGATGGAAAAAAAAGCTAAGACTCAGGAGCCAATTCCACAGCTAGTGAAAACCAGGACCAGGACTCAAAAGTCTATTCTCTTACTAGATGGGAAAAAGCATTTGCTGATGAAGGTTTTGCTCCTGAGGGCTCTGAAATAGGAAAATGGAAAATCTAATGGGACATTAGGAGGAATGATCAAAGTTTATTCTCTGCCAAGGTTATAAGCAAAAGAGCTAGTGTATGGAACACTACACGCAAGTGTTTTACATCCATTTTATCATTTAATGCTCCTTTAGCTGGATAATTAGAGCAAAAACTTACATGGCAGTTAGTGTGTGCCTTATACCACTCTAAGCTTCTACCATATGTGAGTCATGTACTATTTACATTCTCATTTTACAAATGAGGCAACTGAGGCAGAGTCAAGTGACTTGCCCGAAGTTACACAGCTAGCAGCAGTGGGCCTGAACTCAAACCCAGGCAGTTTGGTGCCAGAGTCCACACTATTAACCCCTACACCACCACTGGGCCCCTGGGCAGAGGAGTAGCCAAACAGGATCAGATCTGGGTCCTCGCAGCAGTCGACTGAGGAGGGAAGGACAAGAAGCAAGTGACCAGGGAAGATGTAAGGCAGTGGAAAGTAGGCAGCACAACCAAAAGAGATCAAAGGCTCAATCATCTGTTTCTGCCAACTGTTTCTGATGAATGTGGGCAGGGCAGAAATTTCTGGAAACTTCTGGTTTCCATGACTATTTTGTCTGTGCTCAGGGGCTCCATAAGCTGAGTTCATTTAGCAAATTAATGACCTTCTAAACCTTTTAAGTCATTCTGAACAGAAAAAGAATTACCCAGCAAATCCCTTGGAGAGGAAGTCCCATGAGGAAACTCCCCTTTATTCTAAGACAATGCGGCAATGTTTCCCCAACTCTCACACAGACCTCCCGTGCCCACAGGAGGACAATGAGTTTGGGGTCACATATGTCATATGTTTTGCCTTCATGGCATATCTATGGGAATCTCAAAAGCTTGTAGCCTCTGTTTCTGGATTTTCCATCAAGCTTCTAAGAACTCCAAAGATGTTCAGTCCACGCACTCAGGAGAAGACACCTGAGCAGTTGGGCTCCAACACAGAGGCTCGATTTCACACACTCCCCAGCAACAGAGGGAGTCTGCACACCAGCACAGATCCTCCTGCCTCTGTTAACCCAGCAGCTGGGGTTGCCATCCCTTGCCTTAAACTGAAACTCCTCATCCGCATCACACCCACTAGGACTCACTCATGCTGACACTTGGGCATTTTCTAGAAAGCAAGTTTTGATAGAGGGAGGATGGAGAAAACCCAGGTTATGAGAATCTTAGGAGAGGCCCAGAGACACAAAAAGACAACATTTACGTGCCTCTCAATTTTGCAGGAAAGTTCTAAAAATAAAGGGTCTTGACTTTAGACAGGGGCATGTAAACTACAATCTATTATTTAAATAGCAAATGCTTTCCATTGGTGTATGTCTCTGATTTGAAAAAAAAGGAAAAAAGAAAAGTAAAGATAAAATAAATAAATAAAACAAAAAATAAATAAATAAATAGCAAATGCTTCTTGAGCACCTACTAAGATCAAGATAAAGCTGAATAAGACATTCCTTTGCACCAGATCCCCCTCTGGCCTGATGGATCACTAAATTCAGACCTGACCCTACAGTTTTAACCACTTACTTTTGGCCCAGTGTCAAGAAACTCCCCAAGGGAAGGGGTGGGGGCTAAACTCACCCATCTATCAGCCACCTGCCCCCAACCCATCCCTCCCTGCCACTTATCACAAAATCTTAAGATATAGAAAAGGATCTTAGAGGTCACCAATTCCAACCCAAATACTGGAATCTCCTCAACATCGCCCATTGCCCAGTGTCCCCGTCCTGAGCCCCTTGTGGTCAACAGTCTCCTAATGGTCAAGTCCCCTGACCGAGGCCATCATCCCCCCTTCAGAAAGAGATTTTCTCCAAGGACATGTCTCCTTCGCCTACACAGACAGGAACAGAGTGGGAGCACCATGCCTGTTGCTTCCGACTAGCCGAAAGGCTGCTGTTGGTACGAGTGTCACAGCCTTAATATATCTGAGACAGGAAGCCCCAAACTGGTGATTTCTAAGCTTCCCGGCATATGAGGACGTTGCTGAGACTTCAGTATTTAAACACAAACATCCAATCACAGAGAGAAACGGACAACCAAGGAGAGTGTCCATCTCCCGGCGGGGGTGTCCATCAAGGAAGATATTTCTTCCAGAGAGTAGGCAGCAACCTCAACGCACTAGGTATGTGACCTCCATTCAAAATACTTCTCAAGATACAAATTCAGTTACATTTATCATGTCCTTTTAGGAAACAGGAAAAGCATAAGTTATGGAAATGAAATCCCCCTTTAATCTTTCAAGTAGATATTTGAGTCCAATTGTGGGAGAAAGGTGGAAAAAGAGTCCCAAAATCTGTCCACAAAAAGCTCTCAGTTCTCTTAGGTTGGGGGAGAGAAAACTAACGCAGATAAAACAATTAGAAAACAATAACGGGTGTAATTACCGTCTGGTTTGAGTTCCAAGGATAAGATTTCAGAAACAGGAGAATGGTCCGCTCACCAGCTCTTTAATGCCTTGACTAAGCCCAGGGAAGGAAGCAGTAATTCAAACATTCTCTTCTTTATCTCTTAAGTGTATCTTCTTTATCAGCAGCTCCACTTCCTTCCAGGGAGTTTAAGACCTTGTGGTCAGGGCTACCTGCCCAGCTCAGGCCAGAAGGAAACAAAGAAACAAATCAGGTCACCCAACCAGCATCACTCTTCTCCCCAAAATACTTCCTCCTCAAACGCAGAGAGCAACCATCACCCGCAAGACAGCCGTGCAGACATGTGTTTATAAACTTAAAGTCCATAACCTCCAACCCTGTGTCATCTCTCCTCCTTGAACTCCAGGGGAAACCTCTCTCGTGCCCCTTCCCTGGCATGGGAACGCCCACAGGAGACCACAGGAGATGCTCCCACAGGAAAGATTCCGCCCTTCTCCGGCCTCGTCAGTTTCCCTGACTTCCACTGAAGGATCGTGAACCTGACAGCCTTTACTTAGTGCCATCTTGGCGTGAGTGAGGACCTATCATTGCGTTTAAACCCCCTGCAGATGTTTATTTCCACCAACATATCGAGAGGCCAGCAGACAACTTGGTGGTTCAAACAGCCATGCCAGGAAACTCAAAGAGGAACTCGACTCCCTTCTTAGAGCCTGATGTCTCCATCATTCCCCCCATTCCTGTCCACTCTCCACACCATCTCCCTACTCGTCGGGTAGGGTATCCTCTGAATTCACATCGGAAAGGTTTTGAATATGACCGAGACATACTTCAAGGAGAGCTGACAACGATCCAGCTAAAGTTCACTGCTGAGTAAAGTTCTGTAAACACATCTTTTGGACTCTATTGCTGCCATTTTACAGCTAAAGAAATTGAGACTAAGAAATTCAGCAACATGGCCAAGATTGCCAAGAGGCCTGAACCGAGATCTAATTCCAAAAACCCCTGCTCTTCACTGTCAATGCTGTTCTGTGATGGGAGCATCACAGCAGTGGAGTTTTTCAAACTGGCAAAGGGAACTGGGCTCAGAGTACTAAAGCACAGGTGCGTGGCCATGAAGCTTCCAAAAGGAAGCAGGGCCACAAAGGCCAATGGAGACCCACAAACTCGTCACCTGTGGGGCACCCAGAGACTGTATGAGCCCCCCAGTGGATGCACACCTGGAAGCCCTCCTGGTGGAAGCGAGGAGCCTTCTGACCCACACTGAGCAGTCAGCTGTCCCCACCAGCTGGTGAACTGCATTTCCAGTCCCCAGAACCAACCTCCAAGACCCTGGACACCCAGCCTGGAAATGTAAGTAAGCAGGCAAATGTTTTTTGGAGGTTTACACTGTCTTATCTGTTTACCTCTACAGCCAAGCCTTATAAACCCAGAGTACAGCAGGAGTGGCTTCATTCCCGAGTAATAAATTTAGGGGTTAAAAAAATAATAAATGATTACTAGTGACTATCAAGAACAAGAAACAGGAATTAACAGTTCTGGCTCCCGGTCAATCACAGTGCCTCTGACTTACGTCCCACAGAGCAGCAACCATGGCTAATTTCTCTCCAGATGGTGGTTTGTACTTTTCCAGGCAGAATCTCATCTCCCCAAGCCTCGCCTCACCTTTCTACAGCTCTTTGTGCTTTCCCAACGTCCTCTCTGTGCACAGAGGGCTTTGCAACACCTCCAAATTTACCACCACCCACAGATTTAATTAACGGACTGTTTACTCCCCCTTCACTGATTGGAATATCTTAAGTAAAACCAGGCCTCCTCTGAGCCCATGGGTACTCCACCCTGGGCCCCTGTCCAATCAGCTCCCTGGTGGAAAGCGGCATTTGCCCAGCTCCAGCCCTAGGGCTGGCCCTGGTCCAAGGCAGGTCTGCTGTGAGCCAGCCGCCAGGTACCACATGAGGGCCGCTGCCCGGGGGCCGCCTAGGGAGAGGAGACAGTCTGGAAGGAAGGGCAGAAGCGGTAAAATAAAAAGTAAAATGACACCCAGGGAAGGCAAGATACTATTGGTAAAAGTCAGGATCCAGAGATGGGGCAGCTGAACACACATTTCTCAGGACTTCTCCATGCAATCCATACCTTAAAAGAAAAAGGGGGGGAAAAATAGAATAAAATAGAGGAGGGAGCGAGACAGTGAAAGAAATGGACAGAGTGGGATGAAAGCGGGACCAGAGGAGGAAGGCGGGCAGGAGAGAAGGGGAGAGAACAATCTGCTTTTTTTAAATTAACCACTAACTACATCAATTAAAAGACACTAAGCTAGCTGGGCGAGGTAGCTCACGCCTGTAGCACCAGCTACTTGGGAGGCTGAGGTGGGAGGATCGCTGGAGCCCAGGAGTTCATGACCAGCCTGAGCAACACAGTGAGATCCCCATCTCTAAAATCAATAAATAAAAAACAAAAAAACACTAAACTAAATGTCCATTTTAAGTTCAAGAATATGGGAGTTAAAAAGAAGACAAGATCTCTCAACCCAAGGACTCTGACATCCACTAAGAGAAACAAATCAGCAACCAACAGCCAGGGAAACAAATATGAAAACAACAACAAGCAACGCAAACAGGCATAAAGTTAATTCTTCTACAGAGCCATTTAATGACGCAGGGACGGATGGACTATTCTGGCTCCGGAGCAGGAGTGGAGATTATGCAGAAGCATCCCACTGGTCCAGCTAAAGCCAGGCACGGCTTTGCCTGCACATACCAACCAGCCCAACGCTCGCCGATGGGTAATTGCAGCTACGACAAACCAGCACGTGAACTCTCTCCTTGACAAGCTGAACCTCCCCTCCTGCCCTATGCTACTGCTTTTATGTCCTTGATTAATTTTTCCTACGCTATTTTAGGGTTTTATGACTACTCTTACTTCTTTATTCTTAGGATTTTAAAGAGGAGTCAGGCAATTAAATATTCGCTGCTATTGTTACTCACAATAGGCACTGATATCATGTCTACCTGATCTTCTGAATTTGCCTAAATTAATTTTGCTGCAGAAAAAATTCTTGTCTTTCCAACAGACTAGTTACGAAAACTCATTTTTTGGAAGTCACTTACCCTTCTACTTATTAATCTCCCCACACCCTGGCTTTAAATGTGCTTGGAGATGGGGGGAAGGGGCCCATCAGAATTGATGGATTCCTGAAATAAGAGAAATTTATCCCTCCTAGCAAGTTATCCCAGGAAGATACATGACAGCCTTTCTCTAGATCAGGGCTGTCCATTAAAAACATAATTTTAAATTATCTAGTAGCCACATTAAAAAAGAAAGTTAAAAGATGAAAAGCAATTCAATAACCTATTTTTTCAACCCGGTATATCACAAATGTGATCGTTTTGACATATAATCAACATAAAAAATTATTAATGAGATATCCAACATTTTTCTTACTGTCTTTGAAATCTGGTCTGTAGTTTACGATGACAGGGCTCCCTAATTCAGACCAGCCACCTGTGGTCACCATAGTGGGCAGTACAGCTACAGACCCTCTGATCGTAATGTGTGGCCAGGAGGGAACAAGGCTGGATAAAGAATTTCCTGCGTATGAGGGACTCCGGATCTCCCAAGTGCCCAATTACAGGATATGCTGAGCTTTCGACTGACACAGCCCCTAGGAGGGACAAACATGTCCTTTGGTCTGTCTGAAATAGCTGCTTGAAATCAAGAGAAACCTCTCCAGGGCTCTGGGTTTCAGATCTAAAAACACAGTCTATAGAAAGAGAACCTCCTAGGTACAAGAAATCACGCTAGGGGCTGACACCAAACACGTTCAAATTCTCCATTATCACCTAAGCCTCACATCCTGGCCAGGAGACATTTTCTTTTGTGGATCTCCATGCTTTATTTTATTTTATTTTATTTTATTTTTTTGAGACAGAGTCTCACTCTGTTGCCTGGGCTAGAGTGAGTGCCGTGGCGTCAGCCTAGCTCACAGCAACCTCAAACTCCTGGGCTCAAGCGATCCACCTGCCTCAGCCTCCCGAGTAGCTGGGACTACAGGCATGCGCCACCATGCCCAGCTAATTTTTTCTATATATTTTTAGT
>CAUYPO010137712.1:0-10391 GCA_963574435.1 Cheirogaleus major
CAATATTATAGTTTGTCTTTAATTATTATGTTTTTTATAGATAAAATACCTATTCATGAAGTAGTACATAAAAATCTGCTTTTCCAAATATTTTATTTAAGAAAAAAACTAGTGACAGTAAATTCAGCACTGTTGATTTTAGGTGAATCTTTTAAAGGTAGTTTCACACACATCTGGGCTGCTAGAGGAAACCTCTCACACTTCTGTCAGCGGTCTAATGTCAAAAGCACTGTTTTAGTTCCCTTAGTAGAAAAGGGAAGATGTTTGGACTTAACATTATCATAATAGTTTTAAACTGTAATGATGGTTTGAGGTTGTGTGGAAGATAAGATTCCTTTAAAATTGAATATAACAATGAATATCTTGCCAGTGATAAGAAAGTCTCAATGATTTTAAAATAATTTGAGTTATACAAAGTATATTCTCTGACCACAGTGAAACAAGTTACAAATTAATTTTGAAAAAGAAGATCTTTGGAATAATTCCCAAATATTTGGAAACTAATATCATACTTCCATATAACCCACGAATCAAAGAAAAAAACAAAAAGACAATTAGAACATATTTGAATTGAATAAAAATAAAAATACAACATATTAAAATTTATGAAATGCCTCTAAAGTAGTTTTTAGAAGGAAATTTATAGGAGTAACCATCTATTTTGAAAAAGTAAGAATGCCTCAAATATATGTGTTCAGCAATAAGAAACTAGAAAAAGAAGAAAATATTGAACCCAAAAGGAAGCAAAATACTAAAAATAAAAATCAGAGTAGAACACAAAATAAAAACAGAAAATCAATACACAAAATCAATGCAATCAAAAGCTGGTTATTTGATATCAACAAAATTGAAAAACTTCTAGCCAGACTCTTTAGGAAAAAAGACACAAATCTCCAACTTTAAGAATGAAAGATATGATAGTATGACAAATACTACAAATATTAACTGTAATAAGCAAATATTGTGAATAATTTTACTCATATTAAATGGACAACTTAGATTAAATTGACATATTTCTTGAAAGATACAAACTATTAATATAATATGAAAGCTCAATCAAGAAAGAAGAAATCAGAATAGACTTAAGTCAATTAAAGGAGTTGAATTTGTTCTTAAAAATCTTCCTACAAGAAAAACTCCAGGCCCAGGGGTTTCACTGGTAAATTCTGCAAAACCTTTCAGAGAGAAGTAGTATCAGCTTTACAGAAACATTTCTCGAAAATTAAAGAAGGGGAAATACTTTCTACCTTTCCCAAGAGGAAATACATTTTACCTTTCCCAAGGTCTGAATAATTTTACACAAAACAAAACCACAGATTAATAGTCCTCCTGTATAAAGATGCAGAGATTTTTAAACAGAACTTTTAGCAAATCACATCCAACCATACACATATGCAAAATACATCATGATCAGGTGAGGGTTATTATAGGAATACAAGGTTGCTTTATTCAAAAACCAATCTTTTAATTCACTCAGTTAACAATCTTTTAAAAAAGCCAATGATCATCTCAAGTTATGCTAAACAAAATCCACTATGAATCTCTCATAAAAATGTACAAAAAGCTAAGAAAATAAAGGAACTTTCTCCATCTGATGAATTGCATCTATGCAAAACCTTCAGCGGTCTTAATATTAGGTGAAAGACTGTACGTTTTCTCCCTAACTTGGGGAACAAGAAAAGAATTTGTGAAATCTACTGGAGGTTCTAAACCCAGAGCAATAAAGCAAGAAAAAGCAATAAGAAAACTTTAGCTTAGAAAGGAAATAATAATAATACCTTTATATAAAAATGGCATTATAATCTATGAATAATATCCTAAGGAATCTACTAAGAAGCTATTAAAACTAATAAGTGAATTTGACAAGGTTGCATAATATAAATTAATATACAAAAGCAATTTATTTCTATATATTGGAAATTGAAATATAAAAACCAACAACTTAAATTATCATCAAAATTATGAAATATTTTAAGCTAAAATGATAAAAGATGTAAAAGACTTATCCAATGGAAACTACATAATTTTGGGAAGATAAACAAGACTTAAAGAAAGAGATATGTCTTGTTCAAGAGTTAACTCAATATAGTTAAAATGTCATTTCTCCTCAAATGAATCTGTAGATTCTTTGAAATCCCAATCAAAATATCAGCAGTCTTTTTTTGTAGAAATTGACAAGCTGATTCTAAAATTTATATGGAAATGCAAAGTATCTAGAATAGTCAAAACATCATTAAAAATAGAAATAAAGTTAGAGAATTTAGCCAACCCTACTTGATTTTGAGGTTTATTGTGCAGCTACAATATTTGAGACAGTTTAGCACTAGCATAAAGACAAGCATATAAATCAATAGAAATAAATGGAATCCAGAAATAGACCTGAACTTATATAGACAACTGCTTTTTATAAAGGGCAAAGACAATTCAGGAGAAAGGCAGTTTTTTTTACCAAATGGTGCTAGAATAATTGGATATTCATACACATTCATAAACAAAATTGATTTTGATCCATAATTCACATCATATATAAACAAAAATTCAAAATGAAGCATGGACCTAAATATAAATCCTAAAATATGAAACTTGTAAAATATAGGTAAAAATTTTGTGATCTAGGTAAAGATTTTTTAGATACAGCACATGAAGAACTATCCATTAGAAAAAAGATAAATTGAATTTCATTAAAATTTAATATTTCTTGCTATTTGAAAGACATTCATAGGAGAATAAGAAGATGAGCCACAGACTAATAGAAATATTGGCAAAGCACATATCTGGTAAAAGTCTTGTGCCAAGAATATATTACAAATTTTTAAAACTCAATAACAAAAAAACCAAATACAAAAAGAATGGCAAAATATTTGAGCAGACAATAAACCAAAAATGATATATGAATGATAAATGATCACATGAAAAGATGATCAACATCATAAGTTGTTCTAGAAATGCAAGTTCAAACTACAATGACAGACTATTACATACCTTTGGAACAGCTAAAATAAAAACTCTGAAGTATTGGCAAAGATGTGGAAGAGATGGAACTTCCATACACCTCTGGTGTGAATATAAAATGGTACAACTACTTTGAAAACAATTTGACAATTTCTTAAAATGTTAGACAGGCACCTACTCTTTGATCCAACTAACCCAATCCTAGGGATTTATCATAAGAAAAGGAAGCATAGTCCATATAAAGACTTGGATAGAGATGTTTATTAGTTTGATTTATAATAGTCAAAAATTAGAAACAACTCAAGTGTAAATGGATAAACAATTGTGGCACATCCATGCAGTGAAATACTACTAAGAGTAAAAAGGAACAAACTATTGATTCATTCAATGATATGTCTGAATATCAAAATAATTATGCTGAGTGAAAGAAGCCAGACCAAGGCAGGGGAGACTACATAGACTACATACTGTGTGATTTCATTTCTATAAAACTCTCAGACACGCAAATTCATCTATAGTGTTGGAAAGCAGACCAGTTGCCTGTGCATGCAAGGAGGTTGAACCAGAGGGAAGATTGCAAAGTGGCAAGGAAACTTTTGGAAACATGTATATGCTCATTTTCTAGATTGTGAGCATGGTCAAAATTTATTAAATTGTGTGCTTTAAATAAGGGTAGTTTATTGTATGTCAATCACACCTCAATAAAGCTGTTAACGTGGTTGGAATATTCACTATTTCATATGTTCAATCTATACAAAACACTTCATTCTATTTATTCAGAGTTATATTTTGAAGGAATAAGGCAGGACCTATGTTTTGGATATTGCCTTGAAATTACTTTGTTGTTGAATTTTTTACTAATTCATTTAATTGTTTCACATGTATCATTGAGTGTCTACTATGTGTCAGGAATTCTGCTGTGAAAGCTTTTCCCCATTGTTTTTATTACTTTTTTTCTTAATGTAGGACTCAGTTTTAAAAGCTTACAAGAATCATCCCAATTAACTTAGCATTCTGGTTAATTGTAAAATGGTCCCTCAAAGAAATTCAGAGTAAATAGAATGATTAAAATAGTGGCCTTATAAAGATCAGTTTATTTTTTTACTCTGTCAGTATCTTCTTTGTGGCCCTCCTTGACAAGCTAAAATACAAATTTTGTAAAGATGTAGTTCTATAACAGTAAAGCCATCTTAGACAATATTTGTGAAATTCTATATGCAAGTCAAGAGAAAGGAATCAGAACAAAGCATTTGTTCTTCTGGCTTAACAAAAGCATTGAATACAGTTAGTTGAAGATTAGTCATTATGTACATTGTTAATATTTTAACATATTATCAGAATAGCACAATATATTTGAAAACGTACTGACCAAATTAATCATCTTCACCAATAAAATGATAACAACAATAACAACAACAGGAAGTTTTCTAAATTGATCTCTGTATTTTCAGAAAATTTTGTCAACTTAATCATCAATCTTCAACTTCATGAGTCTCTGAGAAAATTATTCAGAAGCCTTTATCTCCTGATAATATCACTTAAGAAAAACATTGAAGTTATCTTAATATTGAAAGTAAGATGGCTCGCAGCAACTAAAGCTGATAAACTTGCCATCAGTCACCATAATAACTTTGGAATGAATTATTATCAGAGCATTTGTAAATATTCAGAAAACAAAGTGATGCTCATTTGGCAGCAATGTGGTTCCACTAAAACCAATCAATACAGACTCACTTTATTTCCTTTTCTAAATTGTCTACCAAAGAGTGATTAAAAGAAAGCATAGAGAACATCTGGATTCTAGCAAGGTTTTTGTCAATGTCTCCTACCATCCATGCATAAGATGAAGGAATGAGTAAAGTCAGGCCATGGTACACAGGACGAACAGGACCTGGGAGATGCAGTCAGAGAGCATCTCTATTCTCATCTCTCTCTGGCCCTTTCAACCTGATCCCAGAGGGAAGCACTTTCACAGCCCTACGTGAGAACTTGGGCCAGCTCCCGGCTTTTTTGAACTCCCATAGACAGCCAAATATTTTACAGTCCTTTAGACTGCAAATACACTCATTTAAAAATTAAACAGAAGTTCCTATAATAATAAAACTTCTATTTAATATATTTGAGCCAAAGTAGTGAAAATAACCTTCCTTCACCTCACCAGGGCATTGTAGGTAGAAAGCCTAGGGGAAGACATGGTCCTTCTCTCCTTCACCTCATTTTGCTCAGTGTAGTTTCTGACATCATTAGGGTCACAGAAGGAAGAGGAATGATATATCAGAGGACAGGAAGTGAGATAACATTTAATAAAAATGTATGTAGAGCATTTAGGTCCAATGAACCACCTTCACAGCGATGATAAAAGAGGGAGTAAGACTGGCGGCTGTGAGTTAAGATGGCTGAGTCCCAGGCAGCTCCATGAAAACATAGGGTCTCCGTGTGACAGGCCACTTTAGGATTACCACATGTGTTAGACTCTTCAAGTTTCCATTCAAAGAAATATTACTCAAATGGCTTAGGTAAGAAAGGGAACTTATGTCTGTAATAGTTGAAAAGTCTGAGGATAGGCTTCATTCTCAACTGCTTCTAGAAATTTTCAGATTTCGGTCTTTCCCTATCGGTTGGTTCTTCTTTGCTCTGTAGTTATTATTTCTTAGATAAAATCAATATAAAAGCAAGACAGCCACCAGTAACCCCAATGTTGTATCTGTCATTTAGCAATGTAATAGAAAGAGATATTTATTTCCTCAATAGTTTCAATTTCAGTCCCAGATTGTCTCAGAAAGGCCCCATTTGAGAGCATGTGTTTGTCTCTGAATGAACGGCCTGTGGCCAGTGGTTGGGTCAGCTCAACCTCAGTCATTTGAACTCAAGGGTGACTTAACAGCACAGCAAGGATGGGTAGCATCCAACAGGAATTCTAGCTGCTATTACCCTCAGAGTGGGAAGGGATGTTAGGCTGGCAGAAATGCAGTTATCTACTGTATCTGGACAAAACTTTTTAAAGAATTTTGACAAGCTGTAGTGAGTTCAGTGAACCATGGATAGAATTACAAAAGATTTGTAAACAATGTCATATAAGAAATTAGTGAAAATTACTCATGTTTTGCTTGAACAAGAGAAATATGGGGCAAAGGGGAAGGCAGTAAATGAGAGCTGTTTTTAAACATTATGTGAACCAGTACACAAGGTGGCAATTGACCTGTTCTTATTTGTCTCTAGAAGGCAAAACTCAGACTGGGAGTTGGAATTTGCCAGGAAATTGATTTTTATATTAATTGATTTTATAAAAATGTGTGGCAATATCAACCAATTAAAAATAAGATCTATGGTCCCATAGGCAATATATTTTCTGCCATTAGTAGTACTCAATGTAACACTTCAAGTATTTAGTCCAAGAAGAATAGGGTGGCACTCTGGGAGGCCGAGGCGGGTGGATAGCTCAAGGTCAGGAGTTCGAAACCAGCCTGACCAAGAGCGAGACCCTGTCTCTACTAAAAATAGAAAGAAATTAATTGGCACACTACAAATATATAGAAAAAATTAGCCGGGCATGGTGGCGCATGCCTGTAGTCCCAGCTACTTGGGAGGCTGAGGCAGAAGGATTGCTTGAGCCCAGGAGCTTGAAGTTGCTGTGAGCTAGGCTGACGCCATGGCACTCACTCTAGCCTGGGCAACAAAGTAAGACTCTGTCTCAAAAAAAAAAAAAAAAAACAAAAAAAAAACCTTCCCATGAAGAAAAGGCCAGAAACTGATGGTTTCACTAGTGAATTCTACCAAATATTTAAATAAGAGTTAATACCAATCCTTCTTAAACTCTCTCAAAAAAGTAAAGAGGAGGGAACACTTCTAAACTTATTATACAAAGCCAGTATTACCCTGATACCAAAGCCAGACCAAGACACTACAAGAAAAGAAAATTATGGGCCAATATCCCTGATGAACACTGATGCAAAAATCCTCAATAAAATACTAGCAAACCATATGCAATAACATATTAATAAGATCATACATGATGATCAAGTGTAATTTATCCCTGAGATACAAGGATAGTTCAATACACACAAATCAATACATCTGATACACATTAACAGAATGAGGAATAAAAATAATATAGTATGCAATAAAGCATTTGACCAAATTCAATATCCTTTCATGATAAAAACTCTCAACAAATTAGATATGAAAAGAATGTATTCCAACATAGTAAAAGCCACTTATGACAAGCCAACAGATAACATCATACTTAATGGTGAAAAGTTGAAAGCTTTTCCTCTAAGCTTAGGAACAAGGCAAGGATACTCACTTTCTACCACGTCGATGTAGTACTTTAAATTGTAGCCAGATCTATTAGGCAAGAAAAAGAAATAAAAATCATCCAAATTGGAAAGGAGAGAGTGAAAACTTGCCTCTGTTTGCAGATCACATAATCTTACATATAGAAAACCTTAAAGATTCCACCCAAAGTCTGTTAGAATAAATGAATTTGGTAATGGTCCCTGTCTTTGACAATAAATCCCAAGGAAGATGACAGTGACCTAGTTTGAGGAAAGCTATAATGCTATAAGCTGTAAAGTTGGTGTTTAGACTACAATATTATTTTCAACATTCTTGCTATGCCATCACCCTTGAGAAATGTCTGCTGCCTTGGAGTTCTATTGAATTAAGCTACAATTAAGAAATATATGGGTTAACAAATTTTCTCTAGAAGAAAAATAAGTTACGCAAGAAGAAGACTGTTCTAATAGAAAGTAACTGTAGGCACCCTAAGAAACCTCTGCCTTATTTTATTTTATTGGCAGTGCATTACCGGCAGAAAAATGGATATTCTGTAACAAATTTGTGTGAGCAAATCCCACATGTGGTTTCAAGCCAAAATTCCCATCATCATATATGGCACAAGAACACCATATTTCTCTGAACCTTTCCCCTATACTGCCTGAAGTCCTTTGTTTATTGGCAGGAGGCAATGCTGATATAAGTTGGTCTCAGACTGCAACCTTGCTGGCCAGCTAATCTCCTATTTGGCAGACCAAGGTCTTCTCATGTCTCAGGCTAAATACTAAGGCAGTGGCCAAGGCCAGAATTATTTGAAATAAGTGGAAAGTTGGAGCTGCTATCCAGTTCATGACTCAATGAAACCAAACTCTGAAACACAGTAATCAAGAAGTGAAAAGCAAAAATAGTAAGGGTTGAATGGACTGGTAACCCATCCAGGCCTTGATAAAAAGAGTATTTGGAAACAGGTGGCATAAAAGATTAAAAATACCAGGCACAAATGGAATTAATTAAGAATGGCAGGGGCCAGCTGAGTCAGGAACAGGTGGGTGGATACGGAATTAAGCTTGGTTTATAAAGCTAAGCGAGCCCAAAGTGTTTCCGATTATATAAAGGAGCCCCACCTTGGAAATGTGTACTGTAGACTGCACACAGATCACAGTGGATGTTAAAAGAAGAGAGTAAGATTTGCCAGAGCCTTTTTCTCTTGACTCTGTTGACTTGTATTCTATGAATTGTAAATACCAACCAGGGGCGAGGATAGGCACCGGGTAGATGCCACTGTTTTTTTATAAGACAGAAGGAGATAGATGAGAACTTAAACATTTTGTTATAACAAAGAGGAAAAATCTATTTTCAGGCCCAACCTGCCTTACTTAACATTCTAATATCAGTTTCTTATTTTAACATTTTTATTTATGGAAACTCTAAATAATTCAGTTGAATAGAATCAACTGCACAGGAGCCAGGGGGGCTGGCTATGTCGCAGAGTTGGGATCTCGGTCACTTGAGTTAGCTTTTATGAACTTCTGGTTTACTTTCCTGAAAATGGTTTTGTTCTTAAGGATCAAACCTGATAGATAGTATTTATGAAAGTCCTTGGAAAACTATAAATCATTATACAAATGGAATGTATTATTTTATGAAATTGTTATTCTTTGCTTACACAATCATGGCTTGATTATCCTGAGGACAAATGGGTTATCTGTTTTACTAAAAACAAAGGAAAAGAAAAACTTTGTCACTTATCACCGACTTACAAAGAGTTCTTCTATAGGTCAAATTATCTAAATCAGCCTAATAGTTTTCTTTATTTTTTCCTTGTTCCTGAAGGGAGATACTTTGTGTACAAAGTCATCTGCTGACAGTTTCCTGCGCTTGCTATTAACTACAACTGCAATTTGATTAAGAGCCTCGATCCTTCAAAACAATCCTTTATTGCAAAAGGGCATCATAAAGTTTGGCTAGAAAAATAAACATCTTTTGTTTCATCTGGATAATAAAAAGGAACGTTCATATTTTTACATTTCTTTGAACAGAAACAAATCAAAATGTTTTAAGTCAAATGTTTAAAAGGCAAACATAATATGGAATAAAGCATTTAGACTGTATCTGATAGATAAGAAATGAAGTAAATTTATGAAAGAGCCCCTCAAGTTATAAAAAAGAGAATCCAAAATAAAAGTGACCTAAAGAAATAAACAGGCAGCTCTTAGAAGTGAAAATGAAAATGATTAATAAACACATGAAATTTAAAAACCAATGTGGTATATTTCTGCCCAATAGTGTACAATTAAAAAGACTGATAACATGTAGTGCTCACAAGAATATGGGAAAATAAGCATGCTCATATATGACTAGTCGAGAGTACAAATTACTACCATCTTTTTGGAAAGAATCTATGTATGGACCACAGTAATTCTAAGTATTAGTGACAGAAAGGATGGTTGACTGTCATTTTCATAAAACAAATTTTTATTGCATGCCTACCTTGTGCCAGGGATGCAGAAGTAAACAAGGTAGGAATAAGCTGCTGTGTGGAGTTCACAGTTTATTGGGAAGAGACAGACAATAGGCATTAAGTAAAGTAGAATATAAGGAAGTGATATGTACAATGGGGGAAAAAAAACAGAGCAGGCCCAGGAAAATCCAATACTTAAACGGACATGTGGGCAACCGTTTTAAATACGGAGTCTGTGTATGTGTGGACTAAGAAAATGAAATTTGAACTGACTTGAAGGAAATAAGGGAGTGGCTATACGGATGTACAGGGGACTAAGGTTCCAGGCAGAGGAAACAGCCTGTGTAAATATAAATAGGTAAAAATAACAACGTGGTTGAAAACAAATATAAAGAAGTGAAATCAAAGAACGGATGGAGATCGCTCTTTTCCCTTCCAAGGTTTACAGATTTCTTTCTGCTTATTTTCTTCATTCATTTATTCAGTTAATGGGACCTGTGTTCATAATGTTGGACCGGAATCTGCAGCACCTCCGAACAGAGAGACAGGAGACTCCAAGGCTGTAATTACCAGAAGGAGTTTATTGGCTAGCTCGAGCTAGGGTCCAAGCCGGCAGAGCACCAACACAGTGGCCTCTCATTCTGGGAGGGACCCCCTGCAGGTGGGGAAGCTTTTTATACTTGACCTGCATAAGCTGTCCACG
>CAUYPO010137714.1:0-14181 GCA_963574435.1 Cheirogaleus major
TAGTCCCAGCTACTTGGGAGGCTGAGGCAGAAGGATCGCCTGAGCCCAGGAGTTTGAGGTTGCTGTGAGCTAGGCTGATGCCACGGCACTCTAGCCGGGGCAACAGAGTGAGACTCTGTCTCAAAAAAAAAAAAAAAAAAAAGTGCTTGAGAAAGATTAGGGTCCACAGCCCTGTCTCCTGCTGATACCACTTCTTCAGAAACTTCTCCGGTATTTGCCTCAGTTTCAGTTTGCGGTACAAAAGCAGTAGATTTTCAACTTAGGTTGTAACCCGTAGGCAAAGAGAGCTTCTCTCAGCTCAGCTGTTCCCCTACATGCCTGCCTTCCTGCTTGGCCAGCTCCGTCCAGTGCTTCTGGCTCAGGTAGCACTTTGTTGAGAGTGGCAAGAAGCACCCAACAAACACCAACGTGCTGAAATTTTCACCATTTCCTTTAGAGCCAAGGCTGACTTTCCAAGGTATTGCAGGAATCAGTTCGTCAACTGCTTGGGCATGGAATTACAAGGATTGTCAGCCTGCCATATCTATGTACAGTACTTAAAACATATTCGTAGTTTTGTTACCTGAAGCACCTCTCCTCCAGGTAGAGAATTCTGTATTTAGTGTATAGGCTTTCCTTCTGTAAGAGAGTTCTCACCACGAATAGTGGTTTAAATAGGCGAGAGGTTAATTTCTCTTTCATGTAAAACCTGGTCATAGATCATCCAAGGCTGACAGCCAAACAAACTGTGCTGGGACATAGGCTGGTTTGTGCTGCCTTCATCTAAATGGTACAAACCGGCTTGACACCATGACTTCATTCCAACTTGGGAGAAGGAAGGGGCAAGGCACATTCCTCCTAAAGGGCATGACTGAGAAAGTGCACACATCACTTCTGCGAACATCTCAGTCGTCAGAACCTAGCGCTACGGTGCGTTGGCTGCGCGGGGCCTGGGAAACGTGGCCATCGTTCTGGGCAGTCATGTTCCCAGCTAGAGGAGGTCTACTATTGTAGAAAGGGGAAATAAATATTGGGGGACAAGCGGCAGTCTGTCTCAGGGTGACCCCCCAAATGAAATGGGGGGATGGACTGTGGGAATCTGAAAAGCAATAGACGTCTACTCCAAGGCTCTTCTCTGAGCGTCCCAGCTTCTGTTCCCTTTAATCCCTGTGACCTACCTGTCCACTCGTGCACCTGTCACCACCTTCCCTGAATACTGATCATGCAGGCCTAGGGACCAAGGCACCTCTGATACCACCTGTGCTGCCAGCTCACGGCCTGGGACTAGCAGTTGCCAGGACTTAGGAAAATGTCTGTGGAATCAGACTGAGGTAGTTATAGGTATTTCTGGATAAACTACCTTCCATTCATTCATTCATCCATTTATCCCTCCAGCATCTGTCCAACATCTATTATGTGCCTGGGCCCGGGGAGTCAGTGTCTTTTTGTCAGACAGAGAGACAGCCTTTTCACTGACGGATCCCTGCCTAGAGGGCTCTCTTGCACTCTAGGAAGATTTTTGTCAGAAAAGCAGATACTGTTTGACTGAGTCAAAGCTCTCTCTTCCTTAGGCATCAATGACACACTGACACACCCAACTCTCAGCATGTCTTCCTTCTGAGAGACTCACACAGATGTTGTCTCCAGTGGTCCTTTGCGCTTTGGGCCAGCTCAGTGTCACTTTCCCTTCATCTGGCAAGAGCACCTTGCCCTTCCTTTGGGGAACAACTATTCCCCACTCTCCGTCCTAGTGCAGTGCCCCCCACCCTCGGAAAGAGCAGATGGCACAGGCTGGCCCGTTGGAGAGCTCTGACCCAGGATTTTCAAGCAGGGTCAATAAGATTTGATTTGGGGGTTTTCAGATCCAAGGATGTGAGGATGTAGACGTAGGGCTGCCAGCGGCCTTCTTTCCCAAGAGGAGAGACTATACTACCTCAGTAACCCCCCATCATTTCTTCTTGCCCTTCTGTTTCGTAATAAGCCATCCGCCCCTCTTCCTATTTAACTCCTTCCGGGTCTCAGTCCCTTGGGGACCTGATGGCAGCAGCGATTCCCACTCCTTTATCTCCATCCACTCCCTGTCTGTGGGTCCTTCTCCCAAGCTGTCAAATATGCTCAATTTGTTACAATGTGCAGTGGGTACCTGTCTGTTTCTGGCCACCCAGACTGCAACCCTCCTTCTGAGGAAAAATGTCCTGTAGTGTGCAGTCTAGGTGGGGCAGTGAGTGCCCCTAAAGGCACTTGGCCAGATATTCCTCCAGGTATGTCCATCCAAGGACAGAGGGCATGTGGCTGTACCCTGGCCAAACGAGTTCCCACTCCACTGGGACTTTGAATTGAGCTGAGAGACATACCAAGGACAAACAACAGGAATCCTTTCTTTGGAGAAGGTCACAGAGTGACACCATGGAGCAAGTGGCTCCAGCTATAGGAGTCTGGAGTCACCTGGCTCCTGCCTTGAAGAACCACAGCTAGCTCCCCAGCATCAGCTTCTAGGGCTCCCTGCAATCTTCGCACACAGTCCCCTTTTGCTTAACGTACCCAGACTTGTTTTCTGTTGCTTGAAGTCAAGGAAACCTGTGACACGATGCAGTGCATTAAAAGCAAGCAGGCAGACAAACAAACAGAAACAGAACTAAACCCACCTCTCTTGACCCCACATCCCTTTCCAAGTGACACCTTTCTTTCTTCTCTCCTCTATGGCTGTGCTTGGAAGAGTTGTCCACACATGCATTGCCTCCAGTTCTCCCCTCCAGCTCATCCTCAGGCCACTCCAGTGGCTTCTGCCTCTGTCACCTCACTGAAGCTGCTTGTACTAAGCATCTGGTGTCACTGCAATGCCCCCATTTCCTTCTGTCCTTTCTGGCTGCTCCTTTGCCACCTGGCGATGCACTGCTGGGTCCTAAGCCCTCTTCTCACTCCACTCTTTGCCTGGAGACCTGAGCCACCCTTGGCTTCAGGGCCAACCCCCGTGCCCACAATGCCCAGGCCTCCTGGGAAACTCCAGTCATGCATGTGCACACTGCCCACCTCTCCACGTGGTGTCTCACACATCCCAGAGCACACTCCACACTTGCTGCTCTTCTGCCAGGGTTCAGAGTCTCATCAAATGGCACTTGGCCCACATGGTCCTCAGGCCAGAGCCACGGCTCTCTGCCAAAGCAGTCTATCTCATCCCGGTCCCATCCTCCCCCAATGCAGTACTAGCTTGTACCTCCAGAACCTGACACAGGAAGAGCTCGGTAAATATTTGATTGAATGACTGATAGCAGCGAGAACACCCGCTTTCACAAATACCATTGGCCCCCAGCCCTGTGAGGCAGGTATAATCACTGCCACTCTGCAGATGATGAAGCCAGTGCCCAGACAGGTGAACAGTTTTGCTTGGGCATGGGATGGCAGAGCCAGCCACTATGTGGGGGAGTTGGGACTGGAGTTCAAGTCTGACTCCCCATCCTAGGCTCTCCCTAGGCAGCTACCACAACCAGAGGAGCCTCCTTGCCAGGCCACAAATGGAAGAAGGGGGACAAGAGGCCAAGGCTAAGGTGCTGCTCAGAGACCCTGGTGGTGAAGTTCAGCCAGGCTGTGTCTGTGGGCATCAAGCATGACAGACATCTGTTGACACCCAACCCCAAAGCAGGGTTCCTTGAAACACACTTGGTGAGGTTCTTGGAGGGCTCTCAGGATGCCCAGGGAGCTGGGAGCCCCAGGTCTGAGGCCTAGATCTGGCACCAACTCTCTGTGTAGCCACATGTAGCTCACCCCTTCTTGGGGCTCAGCTGACTTCACTAAAAGTATGAGTGAGACTCCTGAGATGCGGAGGGAGGGGCCCTAATTCCTGGGCAAGGGCAGAAGTGGGTAGTGGCCTCAGCGAACAAATTTCTTATTTGCCTCCTTTTGGCAGGATCCCTCTGGCAGGCTGTGTGTACCCGGGAGTTGGGAGCCTAGGGCCTCCACTTGGACTCCCCTGTTGGGCCTGGGGAGTAGCCGACTGCCAGTCTCCTGTGCAGACTGAGCCCCCAGGCCCCAGACTGGAGGAGAAGCAGAGATGGTGCTGGATCCTGGGTCACTGGAAGGGAGGAGCTGCACAGACCCCTCAGCAAAGGGCTGGGCAAACAGGTAGGAGGTCCCCAGGGCTGGTGACAAAGGAGGAGGGCAGACATTGGGACCTAGTTCTCTGAGATTGGGGCCAGTACAGGCTTCTCTTACCACCTGGCCCTGGGCATGGGTAGCAGGAATCCCATTGAGGACAGAAGGGGTCCCGGCAGGCCTGGGCAGGTGGCTGCCTGTCCCGCACCTTTGCGCCCCTAGGCCACCAGCGGCTGTCAGAGACTCAGGGATACTGAGGGAATTTAATGCCTGGCCCCCAGGCCAGTAGGGTGGGAACAGGTGATCCCATGGCCTGGACCGGTTCCAGGTGTCATGGGGCGGGGAAGAAGCGAGGGAGTGAGTTTCTGGGCTACAGGGAATTGCGGGCTTGGGTGGGGTCGGTTCACTCCCGCACGGTCCCTGCACACGCTGGCTACTGGAGTCCGTGGGGCCGGTCCCTGCACACGCTGGCTACTGGAGTCCGTGGGGCCGGCCGGGAGATTAAAGGCCTCGAGTTAGGCTGGCTTGGGGGCAAGGGTGGGGATAGGGACTTGGGCGCGGAAAGTGGTGGTAGATTACGAGCCCTGAGGGGCGGGGCTGAGGACGAAATCTTGGGGAAGGTGTCTTCGAGGTTGGGGTCGTGGGGGCCGGGTGGAGGGCTCCAGGGACCAGGCCGGGGGCCTGGAGCCCAGTGGACCAGGGTCAGGCTTGGGGCCCGTGAGGGTGGAGCTGAGAGTATGGGACTGTGGGTTCCAGGACTTGAAGAATCCCCAGTCCGTGGGGGCGGGTCTAGGAAGCCCGGAGCGGGCGGGGATCGGGCGTGGTATCCGAAGGGGCAGGCCCTAGAGGAAGGGGGTCTCAAGGGCGGCGGCAGGGCGCAGAAAACTGCGAGAGGCGAGGCAGGATGAAGAAGGACAGGAGGGCCAAGCCGTGAGGAACCGGGTCACCAGCGGCGTCGCAGCCCTCGGTGCGGGGCGTGGTGCGGGAGGGGACTAAGTTGAGGGGCGGGGCTATGAGGAAGTGGACTGGGGGGCGGGGTCGGGGGCCGGAGGATTGTGGGGCGCTCACAGCGGGGTCGGGTCAGGAAGGTGGGTGTCTTGGAGGTTCGTTGGGCTGGCCTGGAAAGCAGGAGTCATGGGGGGGCGGAGCCCAAAAGACAGAGGACAGTGGGACCCGGCCGTGGGAGGGATCGGGAAGGAGGGCTGGGGTCTCGCGGGGGAGGGTCGGACAGGGGGTCGTGGGGGCGGTGCGGGCAGAGGCCCGGGGGCGGGGCCTGGCCGGGGGTGGCCCAGGTGAGCTGGGCCTCCGCCCCCTGCGCCCCGCCCCCGGGCCCGTGCTCGCGCCCGCCGCCCCTCACCGCCCCTCCCCGGCGCTGGCACTGCGGGCCGGGCGGACGGCGGCCGGCGGCATCTGGGTCCCGGCCGGTCCGGCTCCGGCTCCGGCTCCATCTTGGGCCGCAGCGCCGGGCACCTGTGGCGGCCGCAGGAGCAGCGCTGCCGCCGGCCTCGCGGCCCGGCGGGCGACAGGGTGAGCGGCCGGCTCCGTGGTGCCCGGGGGGAGGGGTGCGATGGGCGGCGCCCGCTCCCTGCGCCCCGGAGCCCACTCCTCACCCCCGCTTGCGTCCGGACCCCCGCATCCCGCCCTGCTGGGTGCTCGGCGCCCGGTGGCCGCGTCCCCCTCCCACCTCGTCTCCCACTGCCCTGGCCTGTCCCTCTTCCGTGTCTCCCCTGCCTATCGCCCATTTTTCATTACTCTGCCCAGGACCCCATCTCCTTCGGCCTGCCCTGCTCCTGCGCGCTTCCCTATCCCATTCCTGCGCTGCCATTCCCATCCTCCACCGCACCCTCCTGCCACTGCCCGCAGCCCGGGCCACCTCTCCGGTGCCCTTTCGTGCCTCCTGCCCCGCATCCTCCCTCCCAGCCCACAGCCCGCCTTCCTTCAGTCGCTGCCTTTGCTGCGGGGAAGGTCTGTAGCCCAGGCTGTGTTGAGGTCCTTCTCCTTAAGGGTCGGGGTGGCTTGGTGCGGCAGGGGCGGGCAGGGAGCCCTGCGCTGGGGGAGGCCGCGTGGTGTAGTGTGTTCAGGCCTTTGGCCCCGCAGCTTGGCCTGCAGAGTGCCTCTGTGTAGACGCTATTTCCTGCAGCCTCCCACCGCAAACAGGCCTGTGTGTCCACGTCCAAGTCGGCCTCTGGTGCGTCCACAGTGAGGTGTGTGCCCATGTAGGGGCATGAGTGCCTGTCAGCTGGGTGCCACCAAGGAGGGTAGGCAAATCCTCCCTGGGGAGGAAGTTGGGGGCCGTTGGGAGCCTGGGTCTCTTATAAGCAGAGCTGTGTCCATGGGACCATTGTCCCACGGTTACCCCCGAAACCTTTTTTGGCAGAGCTTGTGACCTAGGGCATGTTGCCCTAAAGGCACCTTCATCCCTCTGTGATGGGCAAGTTCTGTCCTCTCCAGACACTCCCTTTCAGGGGCATTCCCTGAATGCCTTGTGTGTTCCTGCCAGGCCCTCTTTTGCCCTGGGATGGATTAAACCATCTGTCAGAGGTTGCCAAACCCCCACTATGCAATGAGGGATTTGTGGGGTGTTTTTTCCTGCCTGGTCTCTGAGAGGTAGGTCTATATTTTAGCATGTAACCAGTTTTCCCTTCTGACCATGTGGGTTTGATTTTCCTATTTTGGTTTTGCTGGACTCAGAAGTTATCAACTAATGCCTGCTGCTTAACAAGAGGGGACTTATATGGATGCCACGGTGTGGTTGGAGATAGAATCCACTTGTGGTGGCCTTGATAGTCCCCCTGTGCTTGTCCCAAAGGCTTGGGCCCCTCTGCTGGGGCAACGAGGAGGGAGTTGGAACCTCTGACCAAGTCTCTTTGGTTAGCTAGTCTGGAAGTGTCTGCAGAACTGGAGCTTTTACTGGAAATGACCGTCAATTGCTCCATGTGAGGCTGGTTGATCTTCCAGTTGCTGACGAGCAGAACCTGAGGCAGCAGGACAGCCCGGCATTGGCCCAGGACATCAGCCGCAGCCATCACAACTTTGACATCAAATGGGGCAGGAGAGAGAATATTAAGGTATCATTCAAGGAACACTAGGGGTCTTAGATATTTCTATGTGCCTGATTCTTATCTTGTGCTAAAACATCTTCCTAGGGTCTCCTCATGGTGAAACCAGAACCTATGGTTATAAAGGAAGGGTGGGCATGCCATTTTGGGCATTTAAAATGCACGTTGTAGGAGGATACTCTTTTGGGGTTCTGAATTGGCCACTTTCAGCTGTAATTTCTCTGACATTTTCTGAACTGCTCCAGACTTTGGTTTTGTCATGACACTTGGGAAGAAAACCAACAGATATAACCGGCCCCCCAACGCAACTAGGATCTTTCTGGGTGATGGCTAGCCCTGGGTAGGCACAGTGGGACCCTCGTGACTGATGGCTTCTCACTAGGTCTTGGTAGGGGTCTGAGGGTACCCCCTGCCCCATCCCACCTGTCTTCTCAGGGGCCTGGGGCTACTGGATCTTTATGGCCCTGCTCCCTAGGAGGGCCCAAGGTGGTGGGGTGCAGCCAAAGACTGTGTAGGCTGTCCAGATGGGGCTTCCTTGGCATTCTTGGACCTGGAGCTGGGTGTTTGTCTACCTGCCAGGGGCTGGCAGTGACCACAGCCTTGCCAGCCAGTGGGTGCACCTTCTGCCCTTCTCACTCCAGGCACCCCAGAAGCTGCTAAAGAGCAGGTGGGGTGGCTGGGGGTCCACTCAGTCACTGTTCCACAGGCATGTCATGAGCACCATTGCCGGTGCCAGGCTCTGGGCTGGGTGCTGGCTCTCTAGTCAAGCCAGGGCCCCAATTAAGTAAAAAGACCACTTTTTGGTGGGCAAGAACTGCCAGGATGGAGGTCTGCACAGTGCTCAGATGGGAGGAGCTCAGACACTCGCCTGCTGTGTGCCCTTGGCAAGTCTCCGACCCCTCTGAACTTTTGTCTCCTTGTCTGTAGAATGGGGATAATGACATATCTTGTGAGATTGCTCTGACAATTAAATAAGACAGTGTGTGCAAAGGATGTGGCACACAGTACGTGATCATGCACTGGAAGCTGTTATTCTTACTATCACCACTACAGTTATCACTGGCTTTATTGCCCTCCTCTGTCTATACATCCATCTTAGAGCTCCCTGAGGGCAAGGGCTGGCAGAGTCCTTTCCTGGCTACTCATCCTTTTCCTGACACTCCCAGGGACCAGGCTGGCTTTGGCTGCAAGAAGCATCCAGGATGGGACAGACCTTACCCGGCTGGGGCTGTGTGCAGAGCAACGCGGTCCAGTGTGGTAGCTGTTAGCATGTGTAGCCAGTTAGATTTAAATGACTTAAATTTAAATAAAATTAAGCTTTCTGTTTCTAAGTTGCGGTGGCCACCTGTCAAGTGCTCGGCACCCACATGTGGCTAGTGCCTACCTATCGGGCTGCACAGGGTGGAACCTTTCCATCGTCATGGGAGGTTGTGCGGAACTGGACTCTCAGGGACTCTGGCTCTGGCATCATCCTCGCTGTGGCTCCAATAGCCACCAGCTGTCTCCTGAGCGCTGGGATAACACGAAGATTGTAAATACACAGAAATTGACTTCTGGAGCCCTTCCCACCTTCCTCTTGGGTAGCCTTGCTCACCTGGCCAGGGCGGTGAGTTTCCTGGCAGTCCTTATCAGCTCAGGGATGGGAGGGCAGGGCTGGGATTGCCCAAATGCAACTATTGCCTGCTGTCCCCACCCTGTTTCTCTAGCTGGTCCTGCCTGGCCAGTGAGTCCTGGAGTGATCTCCCTAGTTCACAGCTTTGTCTAGAGTTGGGGGCCCAGACACCCTGACCTTACCACTCCCATCATGTACTTTGAGCACATGGCCTCTTTCCTGTTCTTCCCATCCAGCCGCCTTCTCCCTCCTCTCTCCCAGGCCCCACTGACACGACTGGTCCTCCAGGGAGTCTTTTCTGATCCAAAGTGAGCTCTCCTGCCTTGCCGTGCCCTCCCTCAGACCCTGCTTTTGGCACTCAGTGCCCTCCTCTGGGGGTTTGTTCTTGTATGTGCTCGTTCTCTCGGTCACACATACAGCAGGCGTGCTCTGAGTGCCTCCCTGCTGGCCCGCTATCTCCAGGGGCACAGCCAGATCTAACTGAGCTGCGTGCTCCCCAGACCCAGGGCTGGGCATGTGGTAGGGTCTCAGGAGGTGGCTGTGGAGTGAATGAACAAATCCTGAGTCAGTCCCGTGTGCCAAAGGCTGATGTGTAGGGCCTCTCTCTGACCCTGGAGCTGGAGGTGGGAGTCAGGGAACTGAGTCCCAGAGACGTGACAGCTCAGCAATGCTGGGCCAGAGAAGATGGGGAGGGGCACAGGGAGAGCCCAGGGCAGTTCTCCGTGTCTCTGTTCATTGCTCCCTCAACCCACAAACCTTCTATGAGCCCCTGCTCTTCCCAGGAGGCCCCAGTCCACAGTGAGATGGATGCTGCCAGTCTCAGGAGGAAGCAGGCTAGGATCTTCCAGTCAGGCTGTGCAGGTTGTTAACATATTACAATACTTCTGTGCTGATCGACTAGGAGCTGTTGTCCCATAACCCCTGCCACCAGTGCCGCAGTCCCTTCTGAGAGGCCCAGCAGACTTGGCCTCTTCCCTGGACTGCCTCCCCCTCCCTCTTGAGCCAGCCAGTGAAGAGCCACCAGCTGACATGGTGGGTGGTCTCCAGGACCCTGCCCTAGGGCGGGGTCTACCTGCTCTGTACTGCCTATGAGATATTTGCAGCGTCATCCCTGTGTATAATGTGATGACCTTGATTTGAAGGCTCTGGCATCTTGTCACTATCTTGCTTATGGTTTTGACCAGTCAGGCAGGCTGAGACTGAAGCTGTCCCTGCAGTGGGTCTAGCACTGTGCGAGATCACAGCAGTGTCTGGCTGAGGTGCTACCATCCAACTCAACCTCTCTCCCCACTTTCTCTCTCCTGCAGGCAGCCATGAGCTCCAGCCGCCCTGAGCCGGGTGCCCGGGCACCCCTGAGCCCCCACCTGCAGCCCCTGTCCCGGAGCTCTTCCAGCCTGTTAGGCGAAGGCCGAGGGCAGAGGCCTGAGCTACGCAAGAGTGCCAGCAGCACCGTGTGGCAGGCCCAACCGGGCGAGGCCAGCACTAGTCCCCAGGCCCCAGAGGAAGAGGGATGCCCAGCTGAGAGCACGGAGCCAGCACAGGCCTCCAGCTCCCGACCACAGCCTGGTGCTGGGGGCCACTGGCGGAGCAGCACTGTGGGCAATGTGTCCACCATGGGCAGTGGTGACCTGTGTCACTTGCGGGCCACTGGTGCCACTGCCGTGCAGAGAAGCCACTCGGACCTGGTCCATAGCATCCAGATGCGGGGTCATGGCAGTGCTCGGAAGGCCAGCCTCAGCTGCATGGCCCTTGGTACCTCCCCTGTCCACAGGGGTCAGCTGCAGCCTGGCGAGTCTTCTGACCAGGGTGGCCAGTTCCCTGTAGACCTGGAAAGGGACCTGGCTCCAGAGGATGGGACTTCTAACTCAGCCTGGATGCTGGGGGAGAGTCAGGTGGGGGTGCTGTCACCAGACCTGGGGGGCACAACTACCTGCAGCAGCAGTCTCCAGCCTGAGCCTAAAGCCACTGGGCAGTCAGCCACCACCTCCTGCCATGCTCTGCCCCCAGCAGCTCTATTCTGCAGCACGAGTAAGGAGGAGGCTGGCAGCTGCTGTCACGCCCTGCCTGCCGCAGGGATCCTGGCCTTTCCCAAACTAGTGGCATCAGTGAGCGAGTCTGGGCTACAGGCTCAGCATGGGGTGAAGTTTCACTGTAAGTTGCCCGGGGGGCTCCCTGGGCACTCCTACTGCTGTGCCCACCATTGGGATCCCACTGGGTTGGCCACAGAGCCTGGCTCTAGGACCAAAGATGTGTGGACCATGACGTCAGCCAGTGACTTGGCCCCTGCAGTGGCATCCCCTTCGTCAGCCCACGATGCTGGTGTGCAGGCAGCCCCAGTGGTATCCTGCAAGGATGTGGCCACCAGCCCATCCGTGGAAGCACCTGTGGCCCTGCACATGTTCCCAGAGGTAACTCTGGGGTCCAGCTTGGAGGAGGCACCATCCCCTGTGCGGGATGTGCGATGGGATGCTGAAGGCATGACGTGGGAGGTGTATGGAGCTGCGGTGGACCCCGAGGTGCTCGGCGTGGCCATCCAGAAGCACCTGGAGATGCAGTTTGAACAGCTGCAGCGGGCGCCCACCAGCGAGGACAGCCTGTCAGCAGAGGGCCGGAGGGGGCCGCTGCGGGCTGTCATGCAGTCCCTGCGGCGTCCCAGCTGCTGTGGCTGCTCCAGCACAGCCCCTGAGTGAGGAGCTGCAGCCCTTGGAGCTGACCTGGACCCATGGACTTGCCTCTAGACCAGGGCCAGGGACAGTGGGGACCCTGTGCTCCCTGGACCCACTGGCAGCTGCCACAACTCTCACCTGCATGCCAGCTGCCTACAGGCCACAGGACTGCAGCTTGGGGCTTTCTGCCCCATGTAGCTGGGCTGGTTTTTAAGGGCTTGTTTCCCAAGGGCCACATTTCTGCACATTCCGGGCTTTGAATGTTGAGACAGGATTTCAGCACTGTGCACAAGGGAGATCCTGAGTTTTCTGTAAAAAACTTGACCTTCTATTCAACTTGCCCTCAGAACTCTGCCATATTTTCCCCTCAGCCTCTCAGTGGCTTTATTTTAAAGGAGTACTGAGACATAATGAATTCCTGACATGAAGCGTGGGGCCCCAGTGACAGGGACTGCCTGGGGAAGGGGACTGATATTGCCAAAAGCCTTCTATGTGCCACATTCTGTGCTTAACACCTTACCTTGTTGAGTCTTCACCTCTTCACCTGTTTTACAGATGAAACAGTAGACATCTGGCAAGGCTGTAGCTGCTGTGCCCACATTGGACAGCTTGGAGCGTTGGGCTGAGATTCACAGCTACGGCTGGCTGTGTCCCTGCTGCTCCCTGCAGCACATGCCTGTCCGGTTCGGTGCATTGTGCACAAGAAGAACTTATTAAGCGCATTCTATGCTAGCTTCTGTGGATTCCATGGTGAATGAGCCAGGCTGCCCTGCCCCAGCTGAGCTCACAGTGTATGGCAGGATGGAGGGGTGCTGAGTGTCACAGAGGGCTGCAGGCTTCCAGGGGCACTTCCAAGAGCCAGCCCCCCTTGCAGGTCATTGTGTCAGGGGGTGGCCTCAGGAAGAGGAGACAGGCGGGCAGCCACTGGTCCCCAAATATGTTGCAGTGCCTGAAATTGCACCATCCTCACCTCATTCCTTTGGCTTAAGGATTTCTTCTCAGCTGGCACAGTTCTTGGAAGGCTGGAGGGAAGGAAGGGATGGGGACAGGGAAGGAGACTGGCTGTAGGACATGGGGTAGGGACTCCCACCTGGTGGGAAATGGTCCTAGTTGGGAGGCTGTGAGGGTTCTCCCAGTCCTGCCAATGTGACTTGACACGAGCCAGGCAGTGGGGGCCAGGGGACAGCCTGTCTTCATTGCCCAAGGATTTCTTAAGGCCTACAGAGGATGGACATGGACTTGTGTCCTTGTCCTGGGACTTGGTGTTGGAGATCCCAAGCTCCTGGGACAGAATCCCCCAGTCCCCCTTGTGAAGGAACCAAAGGGTTAAGGTGGTGTCAAGGCCCCTGGCCTGGCCCCATTCCTGGGGCCCCGTCTGCACCTGGGAACCCAAGACCTGAAAGCTGCCTTACTTTTCCCCATCCTCAAGGACCTGGTATTCATTGAAGTGGAAATGACTCATGCAACAATGGGTTGATTTTCAAAGCAGGAGTGGCATTCTAATAGGCCAAGGTGAGAAAGGCATGCCAAATGCCACCCAAAGCCTCAAGATGGGCCATTCTTACCCAGAAACGTGCCTTTCCCGTGTGCAGCGGGACCCCTTGGGATCTAGGCTTGCCAGTCCCTCTGTGTGTAGTCAGGGCAGGCATCTCACATTCTGGGGAGTGACACCTGGGTACATGCACCTGGCCTTGCCACAGGGGCTCCAGGAGCCCCGGCCTGGTGGGGCCACATGGGAGAGAGCAAATGGCTGTGGGGACATGGGGAGGGGCCCTTTACACAGAGGCTGGACAGGTGGGTGGAGGGGGAGAATGACCTGCCAGGCAGATGGGGAACAGCCTGGACAGAGGTTGGAGGTGCCTATTCTGCCTGGCCATGGTGAGTCTATGCAGTGGAGGCCCTGTGGGGGTGCTTGTTGGGTTGGGAGGCTGGTAAGGGGTCCCTATTATGAAGATGCTAGTGTGACTGAGGAAAGGGATTTTGGGGAGCTGTGGAGGGGGTGGTGGGTCCAGATTTCAATTTAGAAATATCTGGCTGGGCACAGTGGCTCATGCTTGTAATCCTAGCACTTTGGGAGGCCAAGGTAGGAGGATTGCTTGAGGCCAGGAGTTTGAGACCAGCCTGAGCAGAGCGAGACCCGTCTCTACAAAAAACAGAAAAATTTAGCTGGGTGTGGTGTCATATGCCTGTAGTCTCAGCTTCTTGGGAGACTGAGGTAGGAGGATTGCTTGAGTCCAGTTTGAGGCTGCAGTGAGCTGTGATGGTGCCACTGCACTCTAGCCTGGGTGACAAAGCAAGACCCTGTCTTAAAAAAAAAAAAAAGAAAGAAAAGAAAATGAAAATGAAAAAAAAAATCCTTTTGGCTGCCAGTGGAGGAGAGATTGGCACAGAAGATTTAGGAGGCAGGAGCCCAGGAAGATGTGGTGGGGACACCAAGGAGGGGCCGTGATGGAGTGGGCAGCTGGGGGCTGGCTTCACATGCGTGTGCACATCTCTCTCTCTCTCTCTCACACACACACACATGTGCAGTGGATAGGGGAAGGAAGAGGAGTTCAGGAGGCTGAGGTTTCCAGTTTGTGCAAGAGGAGGGTGAGGCCACTAGCTGGGAAAAGAGAAGGCAGGTGGCAGGTTCAAGAGGGGCGGGGGAGGATCATGTGCCACAGGGTTTGGCAGGGACCAGTGAAACCCATTTCACAAAAGACTTTCTCCTCTGTCATATGCAGATTCTCATGCGTCTGCTCAGCTTGACTGTGTGCCAGTCTACCACCTCTATGCA
>CAUYPO010137715.1:0-35716 GCA_963574435.1 Cheirogaleus major
TAGTCCCAGCTACTCGGGAGGCTGAGGCAGGAGGAGCCCTCGAGCCCAGGAGTTGAGGTTGCTGTGAGCTGTGATGATGCCACTGTTCTCCAGGCTGGGTGACAGAGTGACACCTTGTCTCTAAAAAAATAAAGACACAAGGGGAAATGTAGAGTGTTACAAAAGAAATATAAAATCTGAGATGTGAAACAAAAAATTCTGTCCGTTTTGTTTTAGATAAAATAAAAAAGGCACTTTGCTTACTAAAAAGGTGATATTTCGATATATTAAGAAGCCTTTGATTAGGAATATAGCGAAGACTTTTCTGGAACCGTCCATTAAAGGATCAGGGAGTGGACGTCACTTCATCCTGCCAGCCCCGGCCACCTGCACGTGGCACCGTGTCTGTGAGGCATGACAGTGAATAAATTCGTTTTTTTTTTTTTTTTTTTTTCCAGACAGGGCCTCACTCTGTTGCCCAGGCTGAAGTGCAGCAGTGTCCTCACAGCTCAATGCAGCCTCAAACTCCCCGGCCTCAAGCGATCCTCCAGCCTTGGCCTCCCAAAGTAAATGTTTTAGTGGCCACTCAACACTGTGGGTGTCACCCTCTCAGCTGTCACCAGCCACTGTTTTCCCCCCGCGACGCCGAGCGAGGGCTTTCCACACTCAGCAACACGCGCCCACCCTCTCGGGTGGCTCCGCGCCGCCGTGTGTCTTCAGACCCCGCCGCAGAGTCAGGAGGAGGATCCAGGTGGCCATCAGAGGGCCCCGGGCTGTGCCGAGCGCCCTGTCTCAGGCGTCCCGCCCTCCGGGGACTCCCTCCCCTCTGCTGCTTCCGGAGGGTACACTCGGAAGCCCACAAGCAAGGCCCGGGAGAACAGCGGACAGAGTGGCCGCGGGTGCGCACCGGTGGTGGTGTGCGTGCGCATGCGCAAGAATTAACATCCCAAATGGAAGAACTGCCGGAGGAAGCGCATGGAAAGAAGAGGATGCGGGCACAGCCTCGCCCCCTCGGGTGCCTCGGTGTCCCTGCTCCTGTCTGACTCCAGTGGCCGCAGGGACGTTCCGAGAGAGAGCTGGGAGGGTGAGCGACAGAAAGTCTCCCCACGTGGGACGTGCCTCTGTCCGTCCTAGCCAGCGCTGCCCTGGGCGCGTGCGTTGCTGCTGGAGTGCGCGGTGCGCAAGGGTTCCTGAGAGCTCGGCCTCCGGGTAGCGTTTTCTGGCACACGGCCCCTCCTAAGGGAGGTTTAAAGGTGCCTTCTCCGACTTCACCCTCCCTTGAGCTAAAGACACCTCACTGGGTGGCTCCTGGCTCCGTGGTCAGTGGCCACCACTGCCAGGGGTGGGGGTTAGGGCAGGGCAACACCTTTTTTCTTTATTTAAAAAATGTGTGTTTCACTAACAAAGGCTTTTAAAGAAACATTTATTACCAGTATTCCAAGGAACAGAATTTGGAAAAAGTTGATCTGAACATAGGATGCTAAATGGATATTTCAGCTGCAATTAACAGAACATTCTACCCAAAGTAGCCTAAACTACACTGAGGGCTTTTTGTTTGTTTCACTTAATCAGAGTAAGGAGTTTATCTGTGCTGGGCCCAAGTCTCTGAGGCAGGGACCTGGATCGGCTTCTGCGCTCTGCTCCTGACTTCCCGTGGTCACAAGAGGGCTGCTGCAGCTCCAGGCATCATATCCTCACCCAGCAAAGGCGGTGAGTGCAGGGTAGACTGTCTTCATTCACACGACTTCCTCATGTTGGGAACAGCACTTGTAGAGCCACCCTCTCTCACACCCACACCTCCCTGCCACAGAAGACTTCCTCTCACATCTCAGCTGAACGCCAGTTACACACTCAGGCCACCAGGAGCTCTCCAGAGGTGACTGAGAGACCTGGCTCTGTGGGAAGGAGCAAGGAAAGGCTTCGAGGCAGGCGGCCTTCAGAGCAGGTCCCAGGTGAGAAGTGGGATGGTGATCCGCAGGTGAGCAAGACCCCTTTCTCTGATGGGCCCGCAGGGAGAGGATTCCCACCCAGGCAGAAAGGGGGTACTCCATAAGTCTCTTCTCATCATATTATCTACTGCGGGGAGCACTGGGGGACATGAGGCAGGGAGCACCGAGGGCATGAGCGTGGGGAGCACGGGGCGTGAGTGTGGGGAGCAGGGGGGTTGGCACTGGGGAAGGACACTCTGTTTTCTGCGATTCCGGCTGTGTCTCAGGGTGAGCCCTGCAGGCAGACGCTGCCCTTCAGAGGAGGCTCAGAGAGGGGTGCGGGCAACACAGCCCTGGAGCCTGTCCCCTGCTGCTCCCCAGGCAGGCCCTGGAAGGGGCGAGGGCACCACCCCAGAGCAGGGCACCCTGCCGCCCCGATGGCTGGCTGCTCTGGGGCTCAGCTGGGCGCGCAATTAGCTGCGGACACAATGCAGGCAGGCAATGCCCTCAAGGGCCTGGGCCCTCCTGCCGTTTGTGGATAATTATCTTGGCAGGAGGGCTGAGTCCTGGGTCTCAGGAAGGGCAGCAAGCCAGGCTGGGAGAGCAGCCAGGCCCCCGCATGCCTCTGCTGGGCAAGAGAGGCCTGAGGGTTGGCCCCCGCCCAGGCCAGCTTCCCTCCCTGAGCCCTGTCCCTGACCCGGCTGCCTAGGCCGGTGGCCTGCAGAGAAAGACCAGCCCCACTGGGGACTCTCCCCGGAGGGGTCACAGGGGCCCAGGCTGCAGGTGATCCCTGCCCTCCCTGGGTGGGACAGGCCTGCAGAGGCCTGGGCAGCCACGCAAAGGACACTTTCAAAGTGGGGGGAGTTGGCCTGCTCCAGGCCTGTTCCTAGGGAGGCGCTGCCTGTCCTCGCCCCCAGAAGCCCCAGCTCCTGGCTGCAGCTGACCTATGGCTTCTGGTCACCAGCAGAGGTGCGCAAGGCCGGGACAGACAGGGGAGGAAGAGTGGGTGCTGGGGCCTGCGCATCTGCTGCGCCGTGTGCCGGCTGTGTCCGTGGCTATCTGCCAGCACCGAGCCGCCTCCTTCCTCTAGCAGCAAATGCCCCGTCCTCCCAGTAAAGCCTGGGAGCCTTTACGGCATGAGATGAGGGAGTAGACACAGAAATCCGGGGACACTGGGGAACCCCACGATCCCTGCTCCAGGAGGACGGGGTGGCTGGTCGGGGCTCAGCTTCCGTGCACTTGACCAGAGACCCCTGAACCAAATTCCAGAGAGCAGAGTATGGGGTTCAGGAAGAGCCTTAGCCTGCTTGCAGGTTGGTGGCATTGAAGAGCCGCAGGGCACTGGGGCTGGGGTTCAGGTGTGTGGGAGGCCTGGCCTCTGACCCCGCTGCACCCCAGCTTCTTTTCGCCTCATCTCCTGGGCCCCGCCCTACGCCTAGAAGGAGGCACCTGCACATTCTGCCTCCAGCCTGGCACCTTGTCCCTAAGCCCATCAGACCTGCTGGGGCTCCCCTGACTCTGCTACATGGGCGGGGGAACCCCCACCCCCTCCTGACTCTCTCCCCTAAAGAATATGGCAATGTCATTGTTAACATGGCTTCCTCACTTAACAAATCCCACCAGTGCCAAAGTACGGTGGAAACAAAGCCCCCATCCACACCCCAAACTCACCCACACTCCTGCCAGCACTGGGCTGTGCCCTCCCTTCCCCATCTCTCATCAAAACCTTCAGCATCTGCCCGTCTGATGGACAGGAAATGCTACCTCCAGGTCGCAGGCTGGCAGGATCACAGACAGGTAAAGCATCTGAGCTGACAAGGCACTTGGGGGGACTGCGGGTCTGTCCTTATTGGACAGCTCACTAGGAAACTCCGCCCTTGGGGGCATTGCGTCATCATAGGTTCCCCCGGTCTATGGCACAGTCTTTGATTTTAAAGACCTTGTCTAGGCAAAATATTGCCATTTGTAATTGAATTAAATTTTTCAAAATAAATTGTGTGGCTTCTGCTTTTGTGTTGTGCTTATAAAGGCCTTCCTCACCCTGAGAGTATTAAATAGCCTCTTGTGTTTTCTTCCAGTGACTTTGTGGTTTTGGGTTTTTGCATTTATGTTTTTGGCCCGTATGGAATTTATTTTGGAGTGAGGAGTGGGACGGGGCCCGACGTGCTGTTTTTTCCAGGCAGCTGCCCAGTTGTTCCAACACTGTTTATTAAATAATGCCCTTTTCCCCGTGGATTTTAAATGCCCAATTGATCACACGCTAAGTGACCACACAGACCTCTGATCTGCGTGTCAACTGCCTGTACCAAAATGTTCCGGTTGGCCCCATGACAGATTCTCCTCTCTGGCAGGGCCGAGGCCTTCTTTTTTCCTTTTCAGAATGTTATAGGCTGTTCATTCTTTTCTTTTGTTGTGCAAAACATATGTAACAGAAAAGATACTAACTGATTTTAAGTGAACAGTCAGTTCAGTGGCATTAGGTCCATTCCCATTGTTGTGCGGCCGCCACCGCCCCTCTCAGAACGCTTCATCTTCCCAGCTGACACTGGATTCATCAAACAGCCAGCCACCCTCTCCAACCCCTGCCCCAGCCCCCACCGCTCTACCTTCTGCGTCTCTGATTTTGACAGCTCAGGGGCTTCCTGTACTTGGGATCGTACAGCATTCATCCTTCTGTGACCGGCTTATTTCGCTTAGCATAATGTCACAAGGTTCATGCACACTGCAGCATGTGTCGGAATTTCTTTATTTTTTAAGACTGAATTGCATTCCGTCACACTTCGTTTATACATGTGTGGGGGATGCTGGGGTTGCTGCCATCTCGTGGCTACTGTGACCAGTGCTGCCCTGAACATGGGTGCCCAGATAACCGGTTCATGTCCCCACTTTCAATTCTTCTGAGTATATACTCAAAAGTGAAATTGCTGGATCTTATGGTAATTCTATTTTTAATTTTTTTGAGGAACTGCCACCTTGTTTTCCACAGTGGCTAAACCACTTTATATTCCCAGCGACGGCGCGTCGGGCCAGTTTCTCCAGTCCTCGCCAGCACGTTTGGGCTGTTTGGACGTCGTGTCCCGTGGTGTGAGCTGGCCCCTCGTGATTTTGATTCCCGTCTCCCCAGCGATCTTTTCACAAGCTCATTGGCCACTTGTGCATGTCCTCTGCAGATGGGTCTATTCACGTCTTTTCAGACAATTTTTCGCGTACCTTTAATTTCCTCACAGACTTTAGAATTGTTCATGTAGTTATAAAACACACCCTGGCAACTTGTACTGGGGATGCATTCAACACATGGGTCAATTTGGGAGAACTGGGCCTCAGCCCTCCTTGGTTTTACTGTCCTGGTCTCCTCTGGGCTCCTGGCTTGGTCTTTTTCACCCTCTCTACCCCGCCCCGCACGCCCGTGGCTCCAAGAATCACCGACACTTGCTCCTCTAGCTCAGTCCTGGGCTCCCAAGTGCCCCTGGACGGCTCACCTGCATGTACTCAGCTCTCCACCCCTGTGCCAAACTCTCAACTGCTGACCTGCTCTCTGCCTGGTTTCCCAGCCTGTGACAGTCACACACGCTGGCTGGGTCGGGGCAGAAGCTGGACACATCCCTGCCTCCCCTCTACCTCACCTTGGAGGAAGTCAAGGTCATCGCAGAAGGAAGGCACAGAGAGAAAGTGACTTTTGTGAAGGGTCATTTACAAGGTGTAGACAGGTGTAGGCAAAGCCAAGAGAGATGGTGAAGCCCCCAAGCGGGCAGTCCTGGAGCCTGGAGAGGGCAGGAAAAAAGGGGCGGGCAGGGCTGGGGCCTCAGGAAGAGGGCAGGTGGGTGCTCCCGCAGCAGGGGAGCTGGAGAAGTTCCCTAAACTCACCTGGAAGCAGATGGGGTGGAGGTGGGGCCACCTGGTGTCGGCCCAGGGGCCAGTGGGCCTGGAGGGGCAGACTGAGAACACCCAGACCCCTTCCCCCACCTAGTTAGGCACCAGTCCTTGCCCACCCTTCCTCCCAAATCTGCCCTCATCTCTCCTTCCTCTGCCCCCACCTCTACCAGCCCAGGCCTCTGCTTAGACACCTGGCCACCCCACCCACTCACTTTGACACCCAGACCTCATCCTCTCTCTAAAACCCTCATCTGAGCAGGTCTCAGCCGGCATCAAACCTCATTTGGTGCTACATTGTCCTTGGGATGAAGTCCAAACACCTGGATCACCTGGCTACAGGTCCCACCTGGCCCTACTCTCCCCGCCCCCCATCCGAGCTCACAGGTCCTTCCTGCAGCTGGCACAGGGCGTCTGCTGCCTGGCACACTCCTCGCCCTCTCCCCGCCCGGGTGGGCTTCCACGGGCACGCTCCCCTCCGTACTCCAGGGTGCACCTGACGGCCTCCAACTCCCACCCTGGCTCAGGGCCGGCACCGAGGTTGTGGAGAGACGCCGCGGGGTGGCGACCAGGTGCAGGGCAGGGCGGGCACTGTCACAGCCGGGAATGCCCACAGGACAAGGCCTAGACTCCTTCCCAGGTTGAGGCCTGGCGCGCGCCCGGACCCCATCTCCCGGGACTTCCCTCCCCTTGCCCAGTCCCCTCACTCGGAAGGCAGGCTGCCCTCAGAGCGGTCGTCCACCGCGGCGTGTCCCACCCCACGCTGCCCCTGCCCCGCGTTAATCCCCTCCCGGGTACCTCTGCTGCGGCCCCCGGGGGGAGCGAGCAGCCCGAGAGCACGTACGCAGGAGCCCTGTGCGCCCGGGGGTTCCCAGCCCCGCCCCACCGCTCCGCACGCTCTGGCCCACCGAGGGCGTCCGGGTAGGACGGCGACTCCTCCGCCACCCCCGGCCAGGCCCGGCCCAGCCCGGCCCAGGGCGCTCGGGGTCCGCAGCACACAGGCCCAGTCCCGCGCTGGGGGCGGGTCTCTGGGACTCGACCTACCTCCTTCACCCTCCACGCCTCCCTTGGGCCACCAGGGCCAAAGGTTGGGGGCCGGGGGCGCGGCTGAGCTTCGGGCTCCGGAACGTGGTTAAGCGTTAACCTGCGGGCCCGGGGCCCAGACGCTGCGCCACTTTGGTCACCGGTTCCGCCCGACACGCAAGGCCGGGTCCCAGCCGAACCGGGGGCCGGACAGTGGCCGCAGGAGCGGGATTGGCGAGCGGTACGCGGGCGCAGCCGGGCGGGCCGGACCTGCGTAGCCTCCGGGGCGGGACCGCGCGCGGAGCTGGCGGAGGCGCGCTCACCTGGCGGCCGCGGGCCCGCCCCAACCTGGCTTCCGGCGGGGCGGTCGTGGGGGCGGGGCGGGGGCGGAGCCGCCGGGCGGGGCGGGGACGGGGCCGGGCGCCCGCAGACGTCAGGGACCCGCCGCGCGAGGCCGCCGCGGCCGCTCTGCCCGTGGGCTCGGCTGGGCTGCGGCGAGCGTGCGGGCCGCGCCGGGCATGTCCTAGGCGGCGGCCCCGCCCAGCGCTCGGCCGGGCGGGAGGGCCGGGACCCAGCCGGGCCGAGCCGGGGACCGAGCCGGGGACCGAGCGGGCGAGCCGGCGACCCAGCCCGAGCCGCAGGTAAGACGCACCGGCCCTGCGCTTGCCGGAGCCGGGGCCTCCCACCGCCCGCACCTGCGCGCCTTAGGGACTGCACGGGGTGCGGGGGGCCGCCAGGGCAGCGGGGTCCCGGCAGGGTCCGGACAAAGGCGTGGGGGCGGGGGCCGCCCAGTGCACCTGGCCAGGCCGGTCCCCGCCGCCGCGGAGGCGGCCCAGGTCTGCGCCAGGCCGGGAGGGGCCGCCCGACGCGCGTCTACGCGGCCCGGCCGGGTGCGTGTCTACGCGGCCTGCGGAGTGGGACGGCAGGCCTGGGCGCCCAGGTCCCCGCCCCGGCACCGGCACGGCCATGGCCGCTCCCGGCGAGCGCTGATTCAGAAGCGCCGCTCCCTCCCCCTCCGGGCCTGGCGCTCCCGCCCCGCCGCCTCCCTCTGGCCTGGTCTCTCCTCCCGCCGTCCCTCCCTCCGTCTTCCTCCTCTCTCATTTCCCTCCGCCGCAGTCCCTCCGCTGTCCCTGCCTCCTCTCCCGGCTGTCCCTCGTCTGCTCCTTCCAGCGCGCCGCACCCCCAGCCCTTGGGCATCTCCACCTCTACCCCTCCTCACCTGTGGATGGGTGGCCCTTCCGGCCGGGGCGAGGGGTCGAGTTTGGGGTGTTTATTATTCTCCCTCCTAGCGACATGGCCAGCCCAGCCCTGAAGCAGCCCAAGGCTGTTTGGAAGCGTCTGTGGCTTCTAGGCCTTTTCCGGGTGGGCCGCTGGTGGCAGTGGGCAGCCTGGCTCTGGCACAGCTGCATGACCAGGCTCTGGGGGCTTGGCCTCCCTTTGCCTTAAGCCTCTGCTGTGGCCTCTTCCTGGTGGAGGCCCGGTGCCCCTGGCCACTGGGAGCTGGCAGCATGGGATGGCAGAGTGTGGGGGGAGGGCATGGCTGAGGGCTGGATGGGGGCTGGGAGACACATCTAGGGTCGTCTTTCCCAGAGAGACCCTGTCATCTTCCCCCCTACCCCTCCCCCAGCCTCAAGGGGGCGGGGCCTACAGGGGCAATGAAGTCCCACCGGTTTGGCCTCCAGCTGGACCCTAAGGAAGGGCAGGGCCCCACGGTGAGGGAGGTTCTGGCTGCCTGGAGCTGCCTGGTGTGGATAGTTCTACACCGTCCCTCCTGCTTGCACAGGGGAGGGTATGCCGTGGGATGTGTGGTCGCTGGGGCATTTGCTTATGGCCGCAGCGGGTGTTGGTTTCACCTGCTCCCCACACGGAAAGGAGTAAGACCCGTGCCAAGAGCCTCAAGGCTGAGGACCCTGGGCATGGGCATCACAGGGGTAGGGCCGACCCCACTTGTGAGGAGAGTGACTGCATGTGACCGTGGCCTCATGTGTGGTGGCTATGTGCACACTTCCTGGGAAGTGAGTGTGGGGGACCCTGTTCAGCCATCCCCAGCTCAGCAGTGGCCCCCACCTGTCCAGCTGGTCCCGACTCCTCCCTAGCACCCTCATGTCCAAGTCCAAACCATCCCTTCGGCTGTGACCCTGCCTTCAGGACGCACTCAGCCTGGCAGCCTCACCTCTTCCTCTGCTCCCAGCGGGGCCCTGGCCACTGTCATCTGTGTCCTGGGTGAACGTCCTCACCTCCTGACCAGTCTCCTGGTCACCTCCTGACTAGTCTTCTGCTTCACCTGCAGCTGTTGTCTGTCCTGAGTCAGAACTTGGTGCCTGCAGACCCAAGAGCTCCAGGGCCAGCCGCACAAGCGGGTGACCAGACACCCCCTGGAGCCCCTTGCTCAGGCCCTACGCCTAGTTTCATGCTCACTTTCTTCTTCGTAATTGTTGAACGAGGGCACCGCGTTTCCAGTTTGCTCTGGGCCCTGCCGTGATGGAGCTGGTCCCGGGCGCTCCATGGACTTCCTTCCGTCTGGCTCTAGGATGAGCCTCAGGCCTCCCGGAGGTGTGGAGGCCTCCGTCCCTCTGCCGTCCCAGGCCTCTGCACTGGCTGCTCCCTCTGCCTGGAATGTGGTCCCACAGATGCTCACGTGCTCGCTTCCGCCCCTGCTGGCTGTGCCCAGATGCCACCTTCTCAGTGAGCCTTCCCAAACACCTTCCCCAAACCCCGCCCAGCACAGCGTCCCGCCCCTGCTTCCCCATTTCCCCATTCTCTGTGTCACTCTCACACCTTCTCACGAGCCACTTGCCTTCTCTGCTGCCTGCTTCCCAGTTGGAGGGGAGCCCTGAGATGTGGGGACTCTGTGCGTCTTGGTCGCGCTGTCTCAGCCCAGGCCACCCCTGGCACATGGCCGTGCTTAGGACGGTGCACAGACTGTGTGTGTCCGTGGTGTGCCAGCAGGGCAGAGCAGCGGAGCCACGCGGCTGTGTGCTCGGAGCGTGCGCAGTTCTGTGAGAGTGCGGTCCGTGCACACTGGCTGCCCCAGGCTGCCCCCGCGCCTGGTCTCAGGCAGCGCTGGTCACTCAGGCTGTCCCCACCGTGCCCCTCATGCTGCTGCACTGCCCCCTGCCTGTGCTGACCACACCAGTCCCTCACACCCACCTTTGCCGATGGTGCTGGGACCACAGGCACCAAGGCCCACCTCCCTCCTGGGCACTGCAGAGCTGCCTGATGCTGTCTTTGCACAGCGGCCACCAAGGGACGTTTATGTCCTCTTGGGGCTGGGCGTACTGATGGCCCAGGGCCCGGCTCCGGCTCTGTTCCTGCTGCACCCCACTCTGAGGGCCCCTGCCTGGGGCTCAGTCCCAGCGTGTCCTGCTGGGGGTAGTAGGTCCTCTGGTTCAGGGTTTGTGTCCTGGGCTGTAGCTGGACCTGGCATTGTGGGGTCCTGATGGGCCATGTGAGGTCCCACCCATGAGCTACTCCTAGTGGGTCACGTGGATGTGGGGGTCCACACACAGGCAGTGCGTCCAATGTCCCATGAACCTTGACCCCTGACACCCAGGAGAGTGTGGTGGTCTTAGAGAACACGGGAAGACCGGCTGGCCTTGGCCAGGGTGGAGAGGTGTCCGTGGTTGGACATGGCGGGGAGGCAGGGCACAGGCTGACAGCGGGACTCAGGCCACACTCCAAGGAGGGTGGGTGGCCTGCTGTGTCTGCAGCCCAGTGTTTCCAGAGTGGCCAGTGTGCTCTGCAGAGCGGGATCTGGGCTGGGCCTCCACCGTGTCCAGGGGGCTGCAGCCCAAGCCGGGGAGCCCCACGCTGACAAGCCCTCTCCCCGCAGGGCCGTCGGGCCTGGCCGGCAACAAGATGAGCGTCACGTCCTGGTTCCTGGTGAGCAGCAGCGGCGCGCGCCACCGGCTCCCGCGAGAGCTCATCTTCGTGGGGCGCGAGGAGTGCGAGCTCATGCTGCAGGTGCGTGGGGCGCTGGGAGGGCCGCTGCCCGCCCACGCAGGACGCCTGGGGAGGAGGCCGCCATGGACCCGCAGGTGGGCTCTGGGCCTCCCCGAGGGTGTGTGCGGGACGACAGTGTGTGGGTCCCTGCCCCTCACACGTCCCTGTATCTGAGGGGAGGTTAGGCTTTTGTCACCCGCTCGAAGCGTCGGGCAGGAAGGTGCCTTGTGTGGACGGGGGGCTGAGCACCCACCGCCACACGCATGTCGTCTGGGCCCCCGGCTGTGGGTGGGGGTGCCGCCTGGATGGTCCCGTCGGTCTCATTCCCGGATGTGCCCTGGGGAAGGCTGGTGCCTTTTGACGGTGCCTGGGTGTGGGGCCTCCCTGGGCAGGAGAGGCTGGCAGGACACTGGACGCTGGGCAGTCAGGATTCCTCTCTGGGCCGGGGCCTCAGAGTCTTCCTGCGGCTTTGCTGAGGCTCCTGCATGGGGCTGTTTGGGAGCCAAGCGTGGGGGTGGTGCGCTGGCCTGGGACATCCTTCCCCCACCCCGTGTGGGGGTGTGTGAGTTGGGGGGGGGCCGTCTCCAAGCCCAGAGACAGCCCCCACGTGGGACTCTCAGAGGAGAATGATGCCCTGGGTGGCTGTCCCGTCCAGCCGAGGGGCCTGCTCGGGGCAGGCGACTGCCCTGCGCACCTGGGGGCATCCTGTCACTAAGACCTTGCTTCCCGAGTGCAAAGTGCACCATGTGGCACAGCCCAGGGTGCCCGAGGCTCTGACAAGGGGTCCTGGCCACAGGGACATTCACTTGGGCAGCAAAGATTTGCCCACCTCTACCAGGGGCAAGGCCCGTCCCGGCGACACTGCTGGCATCCGTGCCGTGGTGTGAATGTGGCAGCTTAGTCCACAGCATGGTAGTTTTCAGAGGAGGGGCTTTGGGAGGTGATGAGGACATGAGCCTCTGCCCTCAGGCGTGGGCCGAGGGACCTTAGGAAAGAGGCCTGAGGAAGCTCGTCCCCTCTGCCGAACAAGGACGCAGCATTCAAGGCACCGCCTTTGACGCAGAGACAGGGCCTCCCTGACGCGCAATCTGCCGGCACCTTGATCTTGGACTTCGCAGCTCCAGAGCTGTGAGCAATTCGTTTCTGCTGCTATGAATTACCCGCTCAGAGGTAATTTTTGTTATAGCAGCAGGGACGAACGGAGTCCAGACATCCCAGCCTCCCCCAAAATGTCCTCTGATTGGCTTGAATCTAAACCCAGCAAGTTCCTCACATTGAGGTTGGTTGTTTAGGCTCTTAAGTTCTTTAATCTAGAATGTTCTCTTCCCTTTTTTTCTCTCTACTTCATGCCTTTGGTAGTGGGTGAGAAGGAGTTGATGGTGCGTGCGGGAGTTGGCCGCTGTGTTCTATAAAGGGCTGGGTAACATTCTGGGCTCTGCGGCCACTTGGCCCCGCTGCCGCAGTGGGAAACCAGCCGTGGACGATACTTAGGAACAGGTGCGCCAGTCACACTTTGTGCACAGACGTTGAAATATCCACACCCATAATTATCACGTGTCACAAAATCGTCTTGTGATTTTAAGCCATTTAAAGGTGTAAAGGTCATTCTCGGCTCTCAGGCCGCGCACAGGCAGCAGGGCGTGCCGGGCCTTAAGGACTGCCCCGCGGCTGGGTCGGGCAGGCTGCTGCCCCACGAAGGTGCGCAGCGTTGTCCACACACAGGTGTGGCATTAGTGATGGCAGTGTTGTTCCACCCCGGGGTGGCCAGGAGGTCCTCTTGGAGGCGGTGGCACTTTAGGGCCTTTGGGAGGAGCCAGAGTGAACCTGCAGGTGCCGGGGACCCGGCGGGGCACTCTCCCCACCCCAGCTCTGCTCGCCGTCTTGCTAGGAATGTGGGAGAGGCCTCCGTGTGGGGCTCAGTGTGCTTCGGGTGTTCGAGGTCTGGCCCCTAGTTTCCGGCCTGTCGGCGCTAGAGCCCTGAGCAGGACAGGAGCGATGGGCGCTTCTCAGCTCCCACACTGGGCAAGCCCCCGGCCTGGGCACGCCCACATTTCTGCTGCTCACTGTCCTGGGTGGTGTGGCCGTGTAAGCCATGTCTCCATCATGCATGGGGAAACTGAGGCTCAGGGAGGTCATGTGAGTACAGAGTGCGCGATGGCGGTCGCCTCCAGCCTGCCCACCCTGCCTCACCGGCTGCCCTCGCTCTCCTCTGCAGCCGCCTTCACCCTGCCCCCCCTGGGCAGCCACTCCTTCTAGGACCTTCCTCATCTCCACCCCAACCGCCACCGCACTTGCTGCCACCTGCCCCACCCGCTCTCGGCTCCTCCCAGTGCCTTCTGTTGCCGTCCCCTGGGCCCTAGACCCTAAGGCTTTTGCATGTTGCCTTCCCTTCCCTGCTGTTTGTGTGTGTGCACGGGCATATGTATACACATGTATGTGCATATACACACATGTGTACAGTGCACATGCGTGGCCACATACACACATGCCCACATGTCTATGTGCTTATGTATACACGTGTATGTGTACACATGTACTTGTGTAAGTGTGCGTGGTACTTTGTGCACGTGTGTATGTGTACGCATGTGTCCATATGCACATACATGCCTTGTACACATCAGTGCACGCTGTGCATGTGCTTCTGTGTGCATGTGTGTACATACTTGTACGTGCACCCGCATGTGTGCATGCTGCGTGTTTGCAGGGGGCGCCCTCTCTGTCTCCACCAGTTCGCCCTTCAGCTGTCCATGGAGTGTGGCAGCCGGGATTCCTACTCTCATCCTGACCCAGAAACCACAGCATGAGGCCGGGGCCCTGCACACACAGTGTGCCCAGCCCGTGTGCTGTGGTGCCTGTGGCCGCGCTGGGGGTGGCTGGCGGTGGGTGAGCTGGCAGGAGGGAGTGCCCGGGGCTCTGGGCTGTGGCCACTGCCAGGATCAGGACAGTTGGGCAGGGATCTTGCCCATGGAGGGCGTCAGACACACACTGTGGGAACATCTTTATTCCGTGTTAAAGTGAGTCCAAATTATTAGACACTTTGCCCAAAATCCATGCAGAGGAGGAAACCTGTGGCCTTCTAGGTCCTTAAGTGTGGCCTTTTGACTGAATCCAGATTGTACAGAACATACCCTTTTATTAAAAGGAGTGCAGCAGAGAAAGATGAAGCGCTTCTTGCTTCCTTTGGTGCTTAGAAAAGAACAATCTTGAAATCAGAAGGCCGCAGGTCCCCACCCCGGGGCTGGAGCACCTCCTGGCCATTTCACACATCTTCGATCCTCCCTTTTCCTGCTTCGGGGGTCCTCTCCCCAGGCATTGGTCTGTGTTGTTTTAAGTCTTGAGCCCTGGGCCAGGGGCCACCTGTCACAGGTGGGCTGGCTTCTAGCCCCTGAGCTCATGGGCTCGGCTGGGTGGGGGTCTGCTTCTGGCCTGGGGTGTTGGGGCTGGGAGGAAGTTCTGGAAGGGGGCTTCTCCCTGTCCCCTTCCCAGGCCTTCCTCGTTCCCAGGCCCTCCTGGATGCTCCCTGCCATCTGGTGTGTCTGGTGACAAAGCCCGGGCGGCAGTAGGGGTGGCCTAGGCTCTGGTGTGAATGGGGGCCTGTGGGGGAGGGAAGGTGGGTGCGGGAAGGGTGGCGCTCCTGGGCTGAGGCCCAGGGGAAGGCGTGGTGTGTCCAGAGCTCACAGAGTAGTCTGGCCAAAGCCCGACTGTGGCCTGGCGGGGAGGGAAGGTTTGGAAGGGCTCCCAGGGCCCATGGGACAAGGCCAGGGGAGCCCCAGAGAGTTGCACTGGAGACTGACGGGCAGAGGGACAGCCGGACTGGGTGGGGCTGGGGCACGGGAGAAGTGGCCAGGGGCTGGAGGCAGATTGAGGAGGATTAGTGGGGCTGGCACCTAGCTCCTAGGGCAGCCTCGAGGGAGGGACAGGGAGAGCTGGAAGTGTTGGGAGGTGTGTAGGGGTGTGCCTGGGAGGTGGCTGTCAGGCCCGAGAGTCTGAGGCTTGGGGAGCGGTGGGGATGTGTCCCAGAAGGTTCTCCTGGAAACCCCTGGGGGCTCACTCCTTGGCAAAGATGCGTCCAGCTGCTCAGCCCTCCCGCCTCGGCCAGCAGAGCTGGGACTGCCTGGGCACCTGTCAGTGGGGAGCAGGGCCAGGAGCCCCTGTACCACGTCCCCCGTGCCCTTTCCAGACCTGTCCCCCAGGGAGGTCGGGTGCCCAACATGGCTCTCAGGCCTCAGGGATTCTTTTCCTGAGACGGTGGGTCCCTGTGGCCCCACCGGGCCCATGTGTCAGGCAGGTGAGGCTGGTGCTGGCCTGTGCTCAGGTCAGGTGTGGGGGGAGGGGAGCCCCCAGCCCATCAGGGCACCCCGGTCCCCCAGCTTCCAGGCTGGACTCTGAGGCAGGAATCATGCCCCTCGGGGCTACTGAGAGGGGCAGTTAAGTGGCCTGAGGCAGCCCAGGGTGCCCGGGAAGCCCCCTACTACCTCCCCACCCCACGGTCCTATGCTGGGCCGGGGACCAGCAGGAGGGGCTGGTGTGGGGTCACCAGGGCCAGTCCTTGAAGGAGGTTGAGTGCTAGGCTGAGGCCTTCAGGGCTGGGCAGGGAGGTCCAATAGAAGAGGTGGTGTCTGGTGTCCCCTCCGGTCTGGTTGCCTCAGCGCTGGTCCCCCAACCGCAAGGGGCAGAGGCTGCTGCTGGAGCAGCCGGGCCATTCAGCTGTGGGCGCCAACTTTGGACGAGGAATTTGGACTGGTATGGGGGTGGGGATGGCATGGGGCTGGGGTGGGGGTAGAGCTCTCCAGGTGAGACCCAGCCTGTTGCTCTGGCCGGCAGGTGAGTGGGTGCCAGGATCAGACCCAGGAGGGCGCCGGGGTGGGCCGAGCCTCCTACCTGCGCTTCCTCAGGAGTGGCGTGGGCTGTGCAGGCGGAAGGGCTCAAGGATGGCCACCCCAGGACCCTCCTCTCCCCTGCATCGTCCCTGGCACCCAGCCCCTTCCTGGGGGGGTCCTGGCAGGAGGAGGCATGGGCCCTACCCCCTTCCCCTTCTCCCTCCTCGCTCATTCCACTGTGGCACCCCTGGTCCCTGCTGCCATACCCTCATCATGGCTCAGGCTGGCCACCGTGAGGCTCCTGAGCACTTGCTGCTTGCGTGGCAGTGGCTGTGGGAGCATGGAGGCCCCACAGGCAGGCTGTGGCCGGCTCAGGCCTGCTGGCCACCACCAGCCCCACCCAGCTGCAGGCCTCTCTCTGGGGCCTGCCCTGGTGCCTCTGCCCAGGCCTTGCCAAGCTGGGCGACCTTGTGCAGGGATGGGGCCAGAGCCACCCCCAGCCCCTGTGGTGTCTCTGAGGGAGGGGGGAGGCCCTGCCTTGGGGCTTCCAGTCCTTGGGAAGGATGCTGGGGCCTCCCCCAAAACTGGTTATTACAGGGTGGTGCTGGGGCAGGGCAGGTGGAGAGAGTCAGAGGGAAAGTGGGGGTTGGCAGTGGCTGCAGGTGCCAGAGAGGCGGTGACCAGCCTGAGGGTCCTAGGGCTTTCACCTGTCCAACTGGGGAGCCCCCTGGGACCCAGGGGGATGTTCAGGTCCTGGGCCACTCCTCTGTGTGTCCAGGGCCGTCCTGTCCCTGGGGTGGGAAGTGACCCCACTGTGGGCTCATCGTCGCTGGTGTGCTCTGAAGGCTGACCCAGTGTCTTGCTGGGCACTGCCTGGATGGTCCCCAGGTGGCTGTGTGGGTCATACACTTAGTCACACGCTGCCATCTGGGCCAGGGCCCAACGGCTTCCCTCGAGTTGGCTGGTTCTGCTGGCCTTGCCTGGGGCTGGGCCCCTAGGCCTGCGGCTCCTCAGGTTGGGGGACAGGAGAGATGCAGCCACCACCCAGACACCCGCAGCTCGGCAGCGCGAGAGGATGTGTGTCGAGGAGGTGGTGTGTGGGGGGTGTGCTCTCTGCTGAGATCCATGCTGGCAGCACCTAAGCAAGTAGAACGTGACCCCATCCCTGCCCCTGTCTCCCCCAGCCCTCGTGGGAGAGTGACAGGTGCTTGGTTGTGGCCCTGCAGTGGACAGTGAGGTTGACCATGTGGGAGAGTGGGGGCGACTGTCCTCAGGGGTGGGGCCCAGGCAGGCTGGTAGCTAGGAAAGAGTAGAAGCGCTTAGGGTGGAAGTACCATGTGTGCACGCATGTGCATGTGCGTGCAGGTGTGCGCATTCAGGTAGGTACCAGGGACAGGCCTGTTGGGAGGCTGGGTGTGTCCCTGGAGGGCTGGGCGAGAGGTGGGGGAGTCCTCCCCCAAGACAGCCTCCCCACCCCCAGCCACTCGACCCTCCTTCTGGGCTCTGCCTCCGTCCTGGCTGCAGCCATCTGACCTTGGGAGGGAGCAGCATGTCCAGATGACCAGAGGGTTCCCACCACTCCCACGGCTGATCCAGGAGCAGTGCCAGGGAGGGTGGGCCCAGCTGGCAACGGGGGGTGGAGAGAGAAGTGGCCCTGGCATCTTGGCGAATCTCTGCGTGGCCTGCTCTGGCATCTGGAGGGGCTTTGCCAGTGTCTGCTCTGTGGAGATGGTGGGGACACCACCCTTTGGGCTGTCGTGAGGATGCACAGAGCAGTGTCTGCCTGCTGGGCGTCGTCTCCCTGGGATGTGGCACCTGATGGCCGGCTGTCTCCCCAGTCCCGCAGTGTGGACAAGCAGCATGCTGTCATCAACTATGACCAGGACAGGGACGAGCACTGGGTGAAGGACCTGGGCAGCCTCAACGGGGTGAGTGTGCCCCTGGCCCCGCCCCTCTGTGCTGGCCCCGCCCCTCCACAGGGTCCCACCTTTCCTTTGCAGCCCCGCCCCCTTAGCTCTGGACCCACCCCCAGCTATGGCCCCTCCCCCTCTGCTCTGGACCCCGCCCCTCAACTCTGGCCCCACCTCCAGCTCTGGACCCCACCCTCAGCTATAGCCCCTCCCCCTCAGCTATGACCCCACCCCAGCTCTGCCCCCACCCCTCAGCTCTGGATCCTGCCCTTCAACTCTGGAACCGCCCCCCAGCTCTGGCCCCACCTCTCAGCTGTGGCCCCACCCTCAGCTCTGGCCCCACCCCTCACTCTAGACCCTGCTCCCATCACTGGCCTCACCCCCCAGCTCTGGCCCCACCCCCCAGCTATGGACCTTGCCCCCCAGCTCTAGGACCACCCCTCAGCTCTGGACCCCGCCCCTCAGCTATGGCCCCGCCCCCAGCTGCAGTGAGCCCCACCCCAAAATCCCACTGGCAGAGTCTCAGGACTGCAGGGCTGAAGAGTAGACCCCTCAGGCAGGCAGTGGAGGCCCTGGACTGGGAAACAGGGCCCCTGAGATGAAAGGCCCTGCTGGGGTACCTGTGTGGGCATGGGGGGGCATGCAACCCTCCCTTCTGTGAGTTGGGGGTAGCTGGGGCCCGGAGGCGACCAGGGTGGAGGCCCTGACTGCAGGGGCAGGCGGGACCAGAGGGTGCTCCTGGGAGCGTGTGGGTCTGTCCTGGAGGGACCCGTCTGGGCGTCCTGTCTCTGTGTGTGGTGGACGTGAGCCTGCCCCAGGACACTGTTTCAGTAAGGAACCACCCGCCTCCGTCCTGCCTGGGCCTGCGCAGTCCTGAGCTGGGGTCCCCGTGGCAGCCTCCACTGCGTGAGCGCTGCGGCCAACACTGGGCGCCACCCCAGAAACCCCTCCAAGTGCTTCAGCCCGGGGGTCTCAGGCCTGCCTGTCAGAGAAGCAGCACTGCTCACCCAGGCTGCAGCGGGGCCTCTGCCCGAACGGGTTGTGCCGCCCACACGGGCTTCAAGAGGGTCCCGGGGGGCTGCTAGCCCTGAGCACGTGGTGCCAGCCTAGTCCTGCGGGGCTGGCTACCTCAGGGGCCTGTGACGTCACAGGGCTGGCCAGAAGGGCCTGCAGAGCCTCAGCAGCTGTCCCCACACCAGGGCCACGCTGGGCTGCTGTCTGCACCCTTGCCCGGAGCCCGTGGACTCCTGCTGTGCAGACAGCACCTGCGGAGAAGGTGTTTCTTAGAGGAGTCCTCTTTCCAAAGGTGGTCACAGGGCTCTGTTCCTGAGGGGCCACGCCAGGTCCCTGTGGCACTGAGGAAGGCCCCCCAGTGGCTGTCTGCTCTGTGGTCTCAGTGGAGCTTGCGGCTGGGCACACACGTGCTGGCGGTGCGGGTGCCCAGAGCCGTGCAGGGGGCTGGGGCTGGGCCTGGTGCTGCAGGGCCGTCCGCTTGTTGTGGGCTCCAGAGACTGACCCCCTCTGACCCCTGCCGCTGGCTCAGCTTCCTGCCACCTGTCTCCGCAGACATTTGTGAACGACATGCGCATCCCGGACCAGAAGTACGTCACGCTGAAACTCAATGACGTCGTCCGCTTTGGCTATGATATCCTTTCCTGAGTGCCACCTCCTCTGGGCTCCTCCTTCAGTCCCCAAGGCCACAGCTAACCTGTTATCCTGGGAGCAGCTCGAGGATGACCCTGAGGCTGGGCTCTGTGTGCTCGGAGAGGCCCCAGAGCTGCAGCCTCTGCAGCCCCCTGGCTGGGGCGCTGGCCACAGGCACCTACCAGGGCCTGGGAACAATGACCACGCCCTGGGACCCAGGGTCCTGGCCTGATCTTGGGTGCACAGTCGTGGCGTTCTGTGCTCACACATGGGCAAGTGTGGGCATGCTCCCCCTGCCACCAAGGAAGGGGACTCCACTCCGGGCAGCGAGGGCCTCTCTTCCACCTGCCTCCACGGGACCTGGAGTTGGCACACCTGCCATGGGGCACGCACTCCAGCGCTGGCCTGTGGGCACCAGGCGCATGTCCTCTGGCTCTCTCTGCTCTGTGTTCTCCTTAACGTGTGGCCACATTCCAACATGTATGTGCTGGAGCGTGTACAGCACCGTGTCCCTGAGGAGGCGCTCAAGGTTGGTGCGGGCCAGGCCCCAGGGCCACAATCCTGCTCTCTTGGTGTCCCCGCTGCCGTCTCCCCGGCAAACCCCAGGTCTCTCGGGGTGCCCTGGCTCGGCTGCGGGTGCCGTGAATCAGGCCAGCCCGGCTTGCCCTGCCAGACAGCCCCATCTGGAGGTGCAGAAGGTGGTCAGTCCCCCTAGGCCAATGCCCGACAGATGGGGGTGCTGCGGGGGCCACAACAGCACCTAGGGCTGGCGAGGGATGGGGAGAGGTGAGCTGAGTGGCTTTCTCAGCCGGGTGGCTCATCAGGGTGTGCTGGGTGGCCGGGGCACAGCAGGAGGCTGCTGGGGAAGCCCCGGCAGGAGGTGGGAGGCAGGAGCCCTGCCAGGAGCATCGCTGGGGGTGAGGAGGGCATGGAACCCGATACCCGGTGGCCCTGGGCCCCCCAGCATCTTGGCGAGGGCACCATGGGGGAGGCTGGAGCTGGCAGGAGGGATGTGTGGAGGGGGTGGCTGCCTGCGTGGCCGGCGTTCTTGGAGTGCCCTTTCCCCAGGGTGCTCGAGGGACGCACAAGGCCAGAGCCCTGAGTCGGAGCTCGAGGGTCTTGGGCTGGGAGCTGGGCAGGTGGGGGTGTCTCTGTCCCCTCACTTGTTTGTGTGGAGTCACAGAGCACAGGTTTGGGGGACTCGGAGCTTGCCGAGAGCCTGCGTGTGGTGGACCCTGCTTAGCCTGGCTTCCCAGATGAACTCCGGGCAGCTCAGGGTCCCACGGCCGGCGAGGGGCCCTTCTGTCTGACGTGCCCCTATGCAGGCCACCCCAGCCCAGCAAGCCCCGGCTTCCTCCTGGAAGCCGTGTGATCCTGAGGACCCCATCCTGGGCCTAGTTGGGGACCCCAAGCTACATGGCCCGGGCAGGCCTCAGGCCCTGGCCCTGTTCACCCTTTGGGGTTTTGAGACTGCGGGACCCGTGAAGGGGAGGCCGGGCTGCCCGGGGTGGGGGTCTCCTTGTGTCTGGCACCCCGTCCCTCACCCTACCGGGTTTGCCCGCAGCACGAGAAGTACACCAGCCAGCTGCAGGTGAGCCTCAAGGGCTCAGCGCCCAACAGGGGCGAGGCGCTGCCGGAACACACACCCTACTGCGAGTCCCTGAACCCCAGGCCGGAGAAGGGGGAGCGGAGACCAGCAGCAGGTAGGCCCTGAGCACGGTCAGGGGCGAGCACACAGGGCACCCCCAGGCCCTGCCTGGCCCCATAGCTGCCTCTCTCCCTGCACCCCACCTTCCCCACTTGGTACCTGCACCAGCACTGTCCACACTCACCCTGGCCTCACACCTCCTGGGCTCCAGCACCCATAGCAGCCACAGCACAAGCCTGCTCATGTGTGGGCACACCTTCCCGTGCACGCCCACACCCCTCACCCCTGTGCACACCTATGTGTGCCTGCACCCCTCGCCTCTGTGCACACCTTCCCATGTGCACCCGCACCCCTCACCCCTGTGCACGCCTTCCCATGCACACCCGCACCCCTCACCCCTGTGCATACCTACCCATGCGTGCCCGCACCCCCACCCCTGTATTCACCTACCTGTGCATGTCTGCACCCCTCACCCCTGTGCACACCTACCCATGCTCACTCACAACCCTCACCCTTGTACACACCTACCTGTGCATGTCCGCACCCCTATGAGTGGGTGGGTGTTTGATGAGACCTTATTTGTGTCTTTTGGCCACTGGTGCACAGTGTGGGCAGAAGTCTGGCCGGAAGGCGGCTGCTGCACAGGTCTGGCTGGCTCCAAGGGGCGGGTGCCTGGCCGGGTGTGGAGGGCGATGAGGTGCAGGAGGCAAGCCCTCTCGGGGTGCGTGAGGGTGTGACTCGAGTTCTGGATGAGAGGACGTGTCTAGGGATCAGGCTCTCTGCTTGCACCTCTGTCTAGGAAAGGTCACCCTGCCACCCCAGCTTTGGCCCCATGTCTGCTGTTTCCATATCCAGCACATGTCCATGCTGTGCAGCCACGCGGCTGCTGGCATCTGGTTGGGATGCAGGTCCGCCCAGAGCGGAACTCTGCCAAGGACTGGGAAGCTTTCCAGAAAGTCACCTGAGCTCCCCAGAGTACCTCTCGGTGTTCAGGCCTTAAGACACAGCTGGTGACAGCCGCTGGGAGCTGTCCCTGAGGTTATGGCAGATGCGGCCAGCGGGGCAGGCTGGCTCTTCGGCATCAGCAGAGCAGAGGCAGCATGCAGGGGGACAGAGGAGGAGCAGGGCCGACAGCAGCTGCGAGAGGCTGCCCAGAAACAGACGCCCCACCTCAGCAGCACCTGTGGCACTGGGTCAGGAATGACGTCCTCGGGGGGTGAGGCATGCAGGACACATCTTGGGAGTCCTGTGTCCCACACGGCATAGTGCACACATGCCACCTGACCGGAGACCGGGCCAGACCCTCTGGCTGCCTGGTGGTGTGTGCAGCTGGGAGCCACAGCTGGCCACGACTCAGCTGCCCACAGGGCTCTGGCCGGGACAGAGTGGACTCAGGGGCGGGAGGGAGCTGTGGGCATCAGAGCCAGCACTGACCTGGGCGCGCTGGACACCGCCCCTTCCACCGTTGCCATCTGGAGGCTGCTGGGCTTCCAGCTTCTCACCAGGAGCTGGAACCTGGATTTCACGTGAAATATGATTTTTAACCTCTGGCCAATGATTCAAACATCAGAAACCAAACGCCACATGAGCCACCCAGATCGCAATGGCCCTCAGCACCCCCGGGCCACCCATTTGTGACCTGAACCATTTACAGAGCCTTGGGGGTGGGGGGGTGTTGGATCCAGGTGTGAGCTCCACTGGCCTCCTGCCCCTCTGTTGGGCAGGCTCCGGGGGCAGAGGGCCAGGGCAGGGCTCAAAGGATTGCCCACTCCAGGGTGGGGCTGCCAAGACTCCCCAGGGATGAACCTCCCCGGCACAGCCACCCCAGGGCGGCCCAGGCAGAGCCAAGGCAGGTGAGCGTCTGTGGCACTCAAGGCGATTGTTCCCCACGGATTTGGAGACAGGTCTCAGTACTGTCCGCAGCTAGTGGGGTCCTGGGCTGCTGCAGGTCTGAGCTGGGAGGTGACACCAGGGCTGCCCTAGAACCCGGCCTCTCCTGAGCTCCAGGTATCTCCTCCCGTCCACCTTGGGGGCTGCAGTGACCTGGGGTCTGAACTTCCCCCCCCACCCCTGCAGAGGCAGCAGTTTACCGCACGCCCCTGTATGGGCAGCCGTCCTGGTGGGGCGAGGATGACGGCGGCACCCCGCCTGGGGACCCACGCCAAGAGGAGCCCTGCCCAGGTTGGTCTTGGAGACCAGATTCATGAGACGCTCACGGTTCCCAGAGGGCGGTGCACGGGTGAGGGGATGGCCTGGCCTTGGAGGTGCCTGCTCCAGGGGAGATGGAGCTTCTGTCCCCCTTGGGTGGAGTAGACAGATGGTCCTGGTGGAGGGTGGCTGCCTGGGCCTGGTCTGAGGACGTCTCCCCTCACCAGAGCGTCCCAAGGAGCCGGCGCAGCAGGACGGGGAGCTGGACGGCTTCCGCGCCCCCGTCGAGCCTCAGGGCTACTCGTTCAGGCGGGAGTCCAGCTACTTCGAGATCCCCATGCAGGAGGCCCCGCAGCCGCCACAGCCCACGGAGGTGCCGGCGCACGAGGCACCCACTAGGGACGTGGAGGCGGGTGTGGGCGGGGCGGCCCCCGTGGTGCAGAGCCACGCCTCCTTCACCATCGAGTTTGACGACTGCAGCCCCGGCAAGGTCAAGATCAAGGACCACATCACCAAGTTCTCCCTGCGCCAGCGGCGGCCCCCAGGCAGGGAGGCCACGCCTGTCGAGGTGGTCTCGGCTGAGACCAAGGTGGCCGACTGGCTGGTGCAGAACGACCCGAGCTTGCTGCGCCGGGCAGGCCCAGGGGACGACCGCCACAGCACCAAGAGCGACCTGCCCCTCCACACCCGCACCCTCAAGGGTGAGTGCCTGGCCGGCAGCTGTGCTCGGCCCGGAGCAGGCAGGTGACCGGACGTCCACCATGTCTGCACCCTTGGCTGCCAGCTTGCTGCTTCGTGTTTGCATTAACTGCCTGTCCCCAGGTCCCGCCTGCCTAATCGGGGGGCACATCTGGTGTCTTCCCATTGCGCATCTCCGCCACGTGCACCGGGCTTTCCGAGCTGTGAGGTGCTCTGTCCCCAGCGGGCATGGGGCCACGAGGCTGCCCGAGGTGGATCACGGTTAACCCAGGTCTCCCCTCTTCCCCAGGCCACAAGCACGAGGATGGCACACAGAGCGACTCCGAGGACCCCCTGGCCAAGGCGGCCGCGGCAGCTGGGGCGCCCCCGGAGCCTGGCGGGGAGCAGGTGCGGCTGCAGAGGCAGATCAAACGGGACCCCCAGGAGCTGCTGCACAACCAGCAGGCCTTCGTCATCGAGTTCTTTGATGAGGACACGCCCCGCAAGAAGCGCTCCCAGTCCTTCACGCACGCCCCACCCGGGGACCCCAAGGCCGACAAGCGCCGAGGCCCCGTGCCGGCCGACAGGGACCGCGCCGGTGCTCCGGCCCCAGCCCGGGCGGCAGGCGGCAGCACGGGGCCACAGAGGGCCAGCTCGCTCAAACGAGAGAAAACGGAGGAGCGGCTGGCCAGCCCCTCGCCCGCCGGCCGCGCCCCTGCCCGCCCCTTTGGCAGCGTGGGGCGCCGCTCTCGCCTGGCCCAGGACTTCATAGCGCAGTGTCTGCGGGAGAGTTCCCCGGCCGCCCAGCCCAGCCCTGAGAAGGCACCTCCAGCGTCCCCTGCTCCCCTGACTCCCCGTGGTGCCAGCCCCGTGGCCCCTTCGACCCCACCACCACCTGCCACTGACCCCCAGCTGACCAAGGCGCGCAAACAGGAGGAGGACGACAGCCTCAGTGACGCAGGGACCTACACCATCGAGACAGATGCGCAGGATAAGGAGGTGGAGGAGGCCCGGAAGATGATCGACCAGGTGCCGGGCGGGGCCGGAGGGCGCTCTAGGACTGCTGTGACATTGGGGCCCAGACGTTGGCCTGCTGTGGCCTAGGTCTGGCTCCTGCATCTGGTCCAGCTGGGTGGGAGAGGCGGGGGGCCTGGTGTGCAGGCTGGGGTGCAGGCCCCGCCTCCCACCTTTCCAGAGCTGGGCCTGTTTTCCCAGTGACGTGCTCAGCCCGACAGCCAGGCTGCTGTCCCCAGCCCTCCTGGTGGCCGTGGGTGGGCCTCTGTCTGAGTATCGGGGGGAGAGCTGGGACCCTCTAACCCCCAGTGCCTGGGGCCATCTCCTCCTGGCAGGTCTTTGGGGTGCTGGAGTCCCCTGAACTCTCCAGGGCATCTTCGGCCACCTTCCGCCCAGTCATCAGAGGGGACAGAGATGAGTCTGGCGATGGGGCTGTGGCCCAGCGGGTGGCACTGCTGCAGGAATTTGCCTCCCGGCCCCTGGGTGTGGCCCCCCAGGCGGAGCACCAGGTACAAGCCCAGACGGCTGCCCCAGGCAGGGCTGGGGTAGGAAGAGGGCAGTGTCCCAGCAGGGCCTGAGGTCAGCGGACCCGGACGAGGCTGGGCTGGACCTTCCTCTGGGGGTCAGACTCACCTGGCAGGTGTGGAGGGCTGGGGGCCAGTGTCAGGCCTGGAGTTGAGTTGGGCTCACCTGCCCCGTGGGCTGGCTCAGTGGAGTCCAGGGGTCAGGTGGAACCCCGGCCACTGACCTGGACTGAGCCCCTCAACACTGAACTGTGCTGGGTGCCCCTATGGCAGAGCTGGCCCCAGCAGGGGTCACGTTGGGGCATGCAGGCCCAGGCGGCCGACAGGGGACACATGCCCCAGGCCCCAGGTGGCGTGGTGGGGCCATGTCAGAGTGGGCTGCCCTTGATGCCCCTCTGCTCCCTACACCTCCCCGTGACCCCCTGCTGTGGAAACGCCCCCCCCCACCCCCACCCCACCTCTTCTCTGCAGGGCCTCCAGGTGCCGGGCTCCCCAGGGGCTCAGAAGTGGGTGTCCCGTTGGGCCAGCCTGGCTGATGGCTACTCGGAACCGGGCCTTACGGGTGAGTGGCTCCAGTGCTGTTGGGGAGGGTCATGCTGGCCAGGGTGGCCTGGGGCAGTTGGCCACGGACCTGTGCCTGGGGAGGGTCTGGGCTCCCGCGGCGCCTCTGACTGGGCCATCCTTGTGCTTCACAGAAGACAGCATGGGGCGCAGAGCTGGGGAGCCCGAGGGGGCCCTGCCTGTGCGCACACGCCGGCGGCTCCCCCAGCTGCCCAGTGACAGGGCAGGCAGCCCCGCGGGCCCAGAGGCCACCAAGAAGAGCGGGCCCGGGCTGCCGGAGCCGGACACTGAGCAGGCCAGCCGCCTCGTGGGCCAGGAGGACTTGGACCCCGACAGCCTCAGTGATGCCAGTGGGTCAGACGGAGGCCGTGGGCCTGAGCCAGGGGCGCCGCAGCAGGAGAGACAGCGCAGCCCCCAGGAGGGGCCGGCATGGAGCAGGGGTCGGCGCTCACCAAGGACCCCCGGGGAGCTGGCCCCCACCTCTTTCTTCATTGGGGACCAGAACGGGGAGGTCGCCCTCTCCAGGAAACCCCGTGTGGCTGTAGGGGAGGCGGAGGGCCCAGGGCGGGCGGCCCAGCCCAGTGCCCCTGTCTGCGTCAGCACTAGTGGGCGGATGGTGGTTCAGCTGCAGACCGGGCGGGCCCCCAAGCCCTCCGGCCCCAGCCCCGCCCCACCCACGGAGGGCCTGGCCTTTGTCCGGCAAGAGAGCTTCACCAAGGAGCCAGCCAGCGGCCCCCCAGCACCCGGCAAGCCCCCTCACATCGCTAGCCACCCCCTCCTGCGGGACCTGGCGGTGGCCCGGGCCTCGCACGCAGACCTCCACTCCCAGGACACCCACCTGATCCTGAAGGAGACTGAGACCGCCCTGGCGGCCCTGGAGGCCAGGCTGCTCTCCAAGTCCGCGGACGCAGAGCGTGAGGAAGGCAGCACCCCCCGGCCACCGGACTCTCTGTCCGGGGACTCGGACGTGGACACGGGCAGCACAGCCAGCCTGCTCAGTGGCAGGAACGGGCCAAGCCCGTCGACCCCTCAGGCCCTGGGTCCGCAGAAGACGACGCCGTCCCCGCCAGCAGCGCAGGACCTGGGTGGTGCCATCCCGGGTGGTACCCGAGAGCGGCTCTCGGAGAAGCAGCATCGCCCGCTGGGCACGGCAGACACGGGCCGCGGAGAGCTGGTGAGGCGCCCGTCCGTGCGGCGCAGCCACGGGTCCCGGGGGTCCCTGGACTGGCCCGAAGAGGAGCGTGGCTCCAGGCCCACCCCCACATCGAGCTCAGACACGGTTGCCTCCAACCACGAAACCTCTGAGACCACCGGGGCAGGGCGGCCAGGGCCTCGCCGGAAACCGGTGGCGCCCCCGCCGTCCCCAGCTGCCCGCGAGGAGCAGAGCCGCAGCTCAGCGGGCGCCCAGAAGGGGCAGCAGGCCCTGACCCGCTCCAACAGCCTGTCCACCCCGCGGCCCACACGGGCCTCCCGGCTCAGGCGGGCCCGGCTGGGGGATGCCTCAGACACTGAGGCCGTGGACAGTGAACGGAGTGCTCCGGCCAACCCTGAGCCGCCAGGCCGGCTGGCCACCGAGCAGACCAAGAAGCTGTCACGTCTGGACATCCTGGCCATGCCCCGGAAGCGGGCTGGCTCCTTCACGGGGCCCAGCGACCCCGAGGCAGCCCCTGCCCGCACCAGCTTCTCTGGCCGCAGCGTCGAGTTATGCTGTGCCAGCCGCAAGCCCACCATGGCCGAAGCCCGGGCTGCCGCCAGGAGGGCCGCTGCCACGGCCGCCACCACGGGCCCCCGCCAGCCCTTCAGCAGGGCCCGCTCGGGCAGTGCCAGATACACCTCCAGTGAGTGCTGGGAGTGGGCGGGAGGCCGGGGCTGAGGTGGGGCTGCCGTGGGTCTGTGCGGCTTCCTGGATGCCAGCTGGGCACCCGCTGTGGCCCTGGCCCCAGCATAGGAGGAGCCCGATTCTCATAGCTGGGTGGTTGTGTTAGCACACTCACACACACACACACACACACACACACATGTGCATGGGCAGGGCGTGCTGTCCCCTCCCCGGGCAGAAGACCTTGACCGTCACCAGCACAGAGGGCTTCTTCCATCCCCCGGGGGGCGGGGGGCAGGGGGCAGGGGGCCCTGACGTCTGGGCGGGCCCTGCCACTCATCCTGTGTGCTGGGCTGGGACCCTGGTGGTTTGGGAGTCACACGTGGAGCCCTGCGCCATCTGCCTTGGGGCCCAGGGCCCCAGGGATGGCTGTCCCGTGGCCCTCTGTGCCCTCCCAGTGACCACGTGGCTCAGCGAAGGGCACCGGCCACACCTGTGCCCTACGGTGGGAGCCGCACCGCTCATATACCCTCAGCCCACAGACCCCACAGCGGAGAGGCTGTGTTGACTCCCCACGAGCAGAGCCCCCACCCTGCCACCCGAGTGCACGTGCACAGTGAAGGACGGCTGCTGTGGCTGCTGGCGCTGGCCTCCTGCCCGGGCGGCTGGACACCTCCGTCCACACAGCTGGGCTCCCCTCGGAGGGAGCTGCGCCGTTGGGCGAGTGGATTGGTTTGAGGCCGAGGTGCTGCTGGACCAGCTCCTGCCTCCCGCCTGCGTGCCTCCACCTCCCCGCTCCCCATGCCCCCGCCACCCCCAGCCCTGCACAGGGCCAAAGGAGGCCGAGGTGGGGTCTGTGGTGAGGGCTGCGGGCGGCCGTGGGCAGAGGACCGGCCCTGCCTGGGCTGCGCGCTGCTGCTGCGCTGCCTGAGTGACCGGCCGCTCGCAGATGCTTGGGGCTCGGCGGGGTAGGCCGCACCTGAGGCGGGGGTCTGGGGGCTGCAAGGGCTGCCCTCACCCACTGGGGCCGCAGCTGGCTGCGTGGGGAGACAGGTTTTCGCTGTCTGCCAGGCACTGCCTCCCTGTCACCCAGGGCCCCCTTTCCCTTCTGATCAGGCGCAGACCCAGCCCCAGGACTGTGCTGCTGGCCTGGGAGCACCAGGCTGCTCCTCGCATGTGCCTGTGGGTTGGTGGGGGCCTCTCGGCCCCCCAAGCTCAGCAGCTGTTGTGCTTCAGCTAAAGGGCTTCTGGGTGCAAGGGTGCCAGCCACGATGCCCCCAAGTCCTGCAGCGTTGGGCCCTCACCCGGAGGGACCCTGGGGCCGCACGGGGCGCTGAGCACTGCTTTGTTCTGTTCTTGCTTCTGAAACCAATTCACTCACCCAAGACACACGCCGCCGGCAGCAGGGCTCGGATTACACGTCCACCTCCGAGGAGGAGTACGGCTCCCACCACGGCTCCCCCAAACACACACGCTCCCATGCCCCAACAGCCACGCCGGCCCCGAGGGCTGGCAGTTCCACTCGGGCGCGGTCCCGGGCCCCCGCCCCCCGGGACACAGATGACGAGGAGGAGCCTGACCACTATGGTTTCATCGTGCAGACGGCAGAGATTGCGGAGATTGCAAGGTGAGTGACAGGTTCACCGTCCGCCTGCTGGTTGGCGCCTCTCGGCTGAGAGCACCGCAAAGGCAGGGACTAGGCTGGGAGCTCTTCTTTTGTTCCCAAACAGGAGTGGTGAATGCCTGCTGGGTAGGTGGGTGGGCGGGCAGGTGGCTGAGTGGATAGAAGCACGGATGGGTGGGCGGGTGGATGAGTGGATTTTGGGGTGGGTGGGTGGTGGGGTAGATGGGTGCCTGTATAGGTGGGTGTGTGAGTAGATGGATGGATGGATGGGTGAGTGGGTAGGTGGATGAATGGGTGAATAGATGGGTGGGTGGGTGCATGGATGAGTGGATGTTGGGGTAGGTGGGTGGATGGTGGGGTGGGTGGATGGTGGGGTGGGTGGGTGCATGGATAGGTGGGTGGGTAGATGTGTAGGTGGGTGCGTGGGTAGGTGGATGGTTGGGTGGGTGGATCAATGAGCGGATAGCTGACTGGGTGGGTGGGTAGGTTGATGGTGGATGGATGGGTGAACTCTCTCATTCAGCAGAGGGGTCATCTGAGGCCAGGTGTTGGGGAGGGTGGTGGAGGGTATGGGTGGGGGGCTCAGGCAAGAGGGGATCCGGGCCTGGGTGGACAACTAGTGTCTGCTATTGAGGGTGCTGAGTTTGAAGCCCCTAAGGTGCCCGGAAGGAGGTGACCAGAAGCAGGTGGCCTCAAGAGAGTGGCCCAAGCTGGGGCAGAGGCACCAGCAGTGTCAGCCTAAAGGCACCTGAGGCTGTGGGAGGCGTGTGGTTGGCGGGGAAGGGCCAAGGACAGAGCTCTTGGGACACCTGAGGGACAAGGTAGGGGCAGCCACCTGTGCAGCACATGGGCAGGAGCCTCTGTGGCCACGGAGACAGGCATGGGCCTGGGCCCCCTGGCAGGGCCTGTACCTGGGCGAGGGACGTGAATGGGGCTGGGAGGAGAGAGGAAGGGGTGTGGGAGACTCCTCTGGGTCTCTTGAGGTCTTTGCTTCCCAAAGTGTGTGAGCTGCAGTGCTCAACACGCCAGTGCAGGGGACAGGGGACCGGGGACTGGGGCGGGGTGGGGGCAGGGGCAGGTGGCAGTTTGATGTCACCCAGAAGTAGAGGGACAGCCTTCATCGTGACGTAGGAAGGGTGGGCGTGGCTGGTGGTCTGGAGTACATCAAGGCAGCCCCAGCGGCAGACGGGGCCATCCAGTGGAGGGCAGCTAGGGAGCTGGACTCAGGAGGGGCCCTGGGACGGCTGGCACAGTCGAGGACAGAGACCCTCCTCTGTGAGCCCCGGGGCCACATGGTCTGTTCCTCGGGTGACTGCCGGCATGGGGCCTCTCCGCCCCAGGACCTGCTGGTTGTGGGGCTGAGGGGCTGCAGGGGGCAGTAGGACGGGCGATGAGGCTGTGGTCTCCAGCAGGGCCTCCTCGAGGGGCCACCTGGGGATTGGGGGGCCAGCAGGAGGGCAGGGAGCTGCTCCTGTCCCTAGCAGGCCTCTGTTCTCTGTGGCTGCCTAGGCACCTGCCTGGGAGATGCCTGTTACTCTTGGCAGGGTGGAGGCCTGTCCCGCCCAGGGGCGCAGCCAGAGCGGGTCCCGGGTGACCCAGGCTGGGGGCTCAGCTCTTTCTCGGCCTCTGCCCCATGGGGAGGTCTCCAGCCTCTCTGGAGCTGCCCAATTGTGACCCTCGGATCAGAAGCCCCAGGTTCTATTACTGTGGTCTCAGCCTTCCCAGCCTCTGCCTCAGTTTCCCTGCCTGCAGACCTGGGCGCCTGTGGTGCCCTCACGTTCCACGGTTAGTTGTGTCCACGCTGTGCGGGCCGGGCAGCTGTGATGCCAGCCCTGGTGGGTGGGGAGGAGGTGTGGCCGCCCGGGGGCCCGTGTGCATCTGGGCGTCTGCCCACCCATCTCGTAGGCCTCTGTCCCAGCCCCCGCCATCCTCCATGGCTGCAGGGAGTTGAGCCTCCTGGGGGGCCATGCCAGCCCCCGGCTCCTGTGCTGCCAGCAGCTGGCTGGCCCTGCGCTGAGGGCAGGCTTGGGAGCTGCAGCGCAGGCAGGCCCCTGCCCCTCAAGGGCAGCGGCCTCCCTGCAGCAGAACTGGGCTGGGGGGTGAGGGGCGGCCATGTGTGGACCCGTGTGCTGGGGCCCGGCCCGAGTGGACCCCCACGGGACCTGCCACTGTTCCTGTCGCTACAGGCTGAGCCAGACGCTGGTGAAGGACGTGGCCATCCTGGCCCGGGAGATCCACGATGTGGCTGGGGACGGTGACTCGCTGGGCTCACCGGGGCCTGCCCGCAGCCCCTCCCTCGGCAACATGCCCAGCACCCCCGCGTCGACCATCTCTGCCCGAGAGGAGGTGAGCCCTGGGCTTCCGGAGGTCCCCATGCCAGAGCCAGCCAGGCCCCACCGCCCCCTAGTGTCCACAGCTGGGGAGGGCTTGTCACCTCACTGAGCCTGGCCCTGCCCCGGGGAGTGCAGGTCAGGGTCCAGGCCACCCCTGCGCGCCACGTAGAGGCCTCACCATGCATCCCCACTGCACGGGGGGAGCACACCCTCTGGGTCTGTCTCCCACGTGGCCACCCAGAGAGCCCATGGGCTGGGGAGCTCGTGGTGAGGTCCCCAAGCAGGCAGGCTGCCCCATCTGTCCCGGCGGCTACCCTGCCTCCCTCTTGCAGCTGGTGCAGCGCATCCCCGAGGCCAGCCTCAACTTCCAGAAGGTGCCACCCGGCTCGCTGAACTCTCGGGACTTGGACCAGAACATGAATGACACCTGTGAGGACGCCCTCGCCAACAGGATGAAGCCGAGGAACCGAGACGAGGCACGGCACCCACCCCCACGCCCAGAGAGCCGGCGTCGGGGCTGAGGCGCCGGAGGCTGTGCTGATGCCAGGCTCTTGCAGGTGATCTTCGATAACCTGATGCTGAACCCCGTGTCCCAGCTGTCGCAGGCCATCCGTGAGAACACGGAGCACCTCGCGGAGAAGATGAAGTGAGTTGGCAGCCCTTGCTCGGTAGATGCCCCCAATTCTCTCAGGCACAGATAGGAGCACATGCACATGAGCTAGGACCAGCCAGGCTGTCGTTAGGTACACGTGTGTGCACATACATGGCTGGATTCTCATGCACGTGGCTCCCAGCACGCAGACCCTGAGCTCAGGGGAGCCAGAGCCTCCGGAACACCCTCCCTTACCCCCCAAGCCCTGCTCCTGGGTTCAGCTTGCTCCTCCCCATCCTCAGTGCTGGACACAGACACGGGACTGTGGGATCTGCAGCCCAGGCCCCGCGCCGGGCCTTGGTTTCCCCCTTAGGCCCAGGAGAGGGTGGCATGAGCTTCACCGAGGCAGGGGGGGGGGATGTCTGGGAGGCTGTCGTGCCTCAGTTTTGTCGTCACCATTCTCAGCCCTGCTCCTGCCATGATCCTTCCCCTACAGGATCCTCTTCCAGAACACAGGGCGAGCTTGGGAGGACCTGGAGGCCCGGATCAACTCAGAGAACGAGGTGCCCATCCTGAAGACGTCCAACAAGGTGAGCAGCCTCCCCAGCTTTGCCCAGCTGGCCCGAGCCCACGACCCTGGCTCCTGGCCCAGCCCTGGGAAGGGGTCGCACCCCTTGGTGATCTGCTCCCCACTCCCACATTCCAGGAGATCAGCTCCATCCTGAAAGAACTGAGGCGGGTACAGAAGCAGCTGGAAGGTGGGTGTGGCCCAGACTGGGGCTGATGGGGGAGGCTGGCAGGCCCCCGGGGAGGGGGCCAGCCCTCGGTGCCTGACCCTCCCCGCACCCCTCAGTTATCAACGCCATCGTGGACCCCAGCGGGAACCTGGACCTGCTCACAGGAAACAGGGGCTCTGCAGGCTCGGCACAGCTGGGGCTCGGGAAGGGCCGCGTGGCTGCCCACAGCCCGTCCTCGCCCCCCTCGGCAGAGACCCTGCTGCCAGCCCTGCCCCTGAGGAGCTTCCCGCCAAGGGCCAACTGCGGGCCCCCTGGCCTCCCGGAACCCGCCTTCCTCCCCGACGCCGAGCAGTTCCTGATCTAGGCCTCCGGACCCAGCCAGGCCAGCCTCCTGTCCAGCCCTCGGCCCCTGCCCGGCGCAGACGGTTCTTCCCGAAGACCCGACATGTGCCATAACCCCGTGGCCAGGCGCCTCCCACGCCCAGGCCCCTCCTCAGCTCCCAGCCAGCACCCAACCGTGTCCGGCCCCCGTGGCCACCCTGCCCACAAGGGCCTCTGGCCCAGCACCTGCTGCGGCCGCTGCCAAGGGCGAGCCCCGGGGCATGCACCCCGCCTCCTCACCATCACTGTCACTTTTGTCTTTAGCTTTAAAGAGTCGTTTGTGCCATTTCAGCAGGCCCTCCAGGGCTCACCGAAATGCCTCCCTCGTGGAAGGGCCTGCCCAGCCCCTCCGGGAGGCCCCGTGCACTGACCTGTCCCGTCGTGGTGTGCTGGGCAGAGGGAGAGAGGCTGGCCGTGGTCATTCAGTGCCAAATGCAGAGCTGGGGAGGGCTCAGCTGTCGCCGGGACTTTTAAGGAAGGCGGCAGGGCACTTGCCCTGGTGGCTCCCACCTGACCCCAGGCCTGGAGCCTGGGGTAGGCAGGTGGCCCATGGAGACGCTTGGGGCAGGGACCCCACTGCTTGGTGCCAACACAACTGCCAAACCCATTGAGCTTGGGGTTGCCCCAGTGGAACCCTAGTGAGCGTGGGCCCCGGGGCTGGCCTGGAGCTGGGCCTGTGTGCACAGGTGCGCACAGGTGGGGAGACACGTGCGTCTGTGCAGGGAGCCCAGGCATACCTCTGTGCCGCGCTCTGAGGAGCTGCAGGCATGTCCTGTCGAGGCACTTTGGGCCTCTGCACTGGGCTTTTCTGGTGGGGCTGGGGGTGCGGCTGGGGGCAGCCCTTTCAGGTGGAGGCGAGAACTGGACCATAGCGAGTGGAAAGCAGGTTGCCAGGAGCTCCCACCCGGTGCCTAGACAGCACGGCCCCTCGGCCTTGCCCCATCCTCCTGTGGGCATTAAGTGGGCAGCTGCAGCTTCCTGGGGGTGGGGGCAGGGACGGGCCCCGGAACGGTTGTGGGTTGTGTTTTCTCAGGATCCTCTCAGCTAGGAACATACCAGGTGGGCAGAGCATGGCCCCTCTGCTGTGGCCCCCCCACACCCGGGCGGCCAATGTTGCTGGAGTCTCTAAGCCAAAGAGCCGGTTGGTGGCCGGGTGAGCTCCACAGCCCTCCTGTCACCTGCGAGAGTCGGGCCTGGGCAGGGCCCAGCTGGGGGAGGAACGTGCAGGTCCTGTTTACACTCAGCTGGCGGAGTCCCTGTGCCTCTGCCCTGCAGCCCGCCTGATGTTTACAGGTGCCGGGTGGTGGTTGTCCCCGCCGGTCCCCAGCCCCAGAGCCTGCTGTCCACACGGAGGAGGTGCTAGTCCAGCCTCGCCCGCCCCTGCATGCCCCGCACGGTGGCCCACAGCCTGCCCTGGCCCCTGTGGCCCTGTCCCCTGCCCAGAACCTCCACCCACACCCGCCCCGCAGTCGTCGTTCGCTCTTTCACCCTCCAATCCGTGCTCCTCCACGTCGGTTCTTTCGTTCCTGCCCGCCCGCCTGTGACTTGGGATCAGTAACTTATTTGGCTTCCCGGAGGTTTCACTGTACGTTTGTTTTCAGGTGGTCTCGTGGATGTCTTTCAGAAAATGGTTATTTTATATGATTTGTCATGGAATTTGTTCTAATAAATCATTCTTCTATCACATGGCAGCACACTGGCGTCTGTCTCCTGGGCTTTGCTTGTCCTTCCACGGAGCGTGGGGCGGGTGGGCCGGTGCCCGGTGTGCCGCGTGCGTCCTCTGCCCTGCGGGGTCCCCTGCCCTGCGGGAGGCGACGTCCCCATGTGCGGGGTCCCCCTGTCCTGCGGGACGTCCGGAGCACGGGGCTGCCGTTCCGGGCTGCGCCGCCAGGGGGCGGCCAAGGCGAGGACGCGCCCGGCGAAGTTTCCAGATGTTTGCTCCTCGGAAAGAGACCAAGTTCTCAAAACCATTCGGCCGCACGGCGTCGGGGGCACTCTCCAGAGGGTGGCCCCGCATGAGGAAGGCAGCGAGGAGGGGCGCCCTGTTTCCTGCCCGCCGCGCTGTCCCCTCACGCAGGACCCTGCGTCGCTCACGCCGCCGCCATCCGGGTGGGGCCTGAGGAGACCCGGGGAGCCGGGCGGGGCCCTGAGGAGACCCCGGGGAGCCGGGCGGGGCCCTGAGGAGACCCCGGGGAGCCGGGCGGGGCCCTGAGGAGACCCCCGGGAGCCGGGCGGGGCCCTGAGGAGACCCCGGGGAGCCGGGCGGGCCCCTGAGGAGACCCCCGGGGAGCCGGGCGGGCCCCTGAGGAGACCCCCGGGGAGCCGGGCGGGGCCCTGAGGAGACCCGGGAGCCGGGCGGGGCCCTGAGGAGACCCCCGGGAGCCGGGCGGGGCCCTGAGGAGACCCCCGGGAGCCGGGCGGGCCCCTGAGGAGACCCGGGGAGCCGGGCGGGGCCCTGAGGAGACCCCGGGGAGCCGGGCAGGCCGCGGATGCCCCGCAGGCGCGAGCGGGGAGGCGGCTGCCAGGCGGCTCACACTCGGG
>CAUYPO010137717.1:0-17824 GCA_963574435.1 Cheirogaleus major
CTCAAACTCCTGGGCTCAAGCGATCCTCCTGCCTCAGCCTCCCAAGTAGCTGGGACTACAGGCATGCGCCACCATGCCCGGCTAATTTTTTCTATATATTTTTAGTTGGCCAATTAATTGCTTTCTATTTATAGTAGAGACGGGTCTCGCTCTTGCTCAGGCTGGTTTCAAACTCCTGAACTCCAGCCATCCGCCCGCCTCGGCCTCCCAGAGAGCTAGGATTACAGGAGTGAGCCACCGCGCCTGCCGAGAGTGTATGTAAACAAACAAAAATGTACTTAGCAATTAGTGTGTATAATAAAATCTCATATGCAAACATGTGTAATGGGCATTTGCCATTTTTTTTGCCATATGATATCTGACTCCTTTTCTTGAGGGATCCAACATTGTGTGGGTGTAGATGACAGCAGGCCTGTGTCCCAGGGTAGCTATACTCAACAATCTAGGCTTGTGGCTGTCAGAGTGAGAGTGAGTGTCCTTTGCTTGGCCAATTGGACTTAGAATCCAGAGACTGATGCCCACTAGCAGAGGCGTTTTAGAACTTCTGCTGTTGGTGGTGGCTGTGACACTCAATGTCCCAGGGTCAATGGGGGCAGCCATGCCATGTCCACTGGCAGCAGGGCTGCCATCCTAACCAGACTGCCCAGGATCCTGACTGCCTGGATTCCTGGCTGCCTAGTTCCCCTTGTTTTTTGTCCATTTTCCTGGTTTTCCTTTTTCAGTCCCCGTCTGGTGCTTTGAGCTATCTGACATCAATAAGTCCCTCTTTTGTTTAATGTACTCAGTCCTTTTGTGTTGCATGAAGCTAAGAGCCTGGTTAACCTAAGTCTGAAAAGGTCTGTTGACCTTCGGGGAGTAAATTTATATGGGCCTTTCCGTTTTTCTGTATTGCTTAAAAACATTTTCTTTTCTTTTCTTTACTTTTTTTTTTTGAGACAGAGTCTCACTTTGTTGCCCAGGCTAGAGTGAGTGCCGTGCCGTGGCGTCAGCCTCGCTCACAGCAACCTCAATCTCCTGCGCTCAAGCAATCCTACTGCCTCAGTGTCCCGAGTAGCTGGGACTACAGGCATGTGCCACTATGCCTGGCTAATTTTTTTTTTTTGTCTATACATATTAGTTGGCCAATTAATTTCTTTCTATTTTCAGTAGAGACCAGGTCTCGCTCTTGCTCAGGCTGGTTTTGAACTCCTGACCTCGAGCAATCCACCCACCTCGGCCTTCCAGAGTGCTAGGATTACAGGCATGAGCCACCGCGCCCGGCCCAAAAGCATATTCTTATAACTCTAGTATACTGTCAGAAGAAACAGTAAAGGTTTTTACATTTTGAGGAACAAACCAATTTCCTCTTGAGTTCCTATGGTGGGTTAAGGGTGTCCAGTTAAGGCCTCAGCCTCCTGAGTAGCTGGGACTACAAGCAAGTACCACTGCACCCAGCAAAATGCACAAATCTTTTTTTTTTTTTTTTTTGAAACAGATTCTCACTTTGTTGCCCAGGCTAGAGTGAGTGCCTGGTGTCAGCCTAGCGCACAGTAACCTCAAACTCCTGGGCTCAAGTGATCCTCCTGCCTCAGCCTCCCGAGAAGCTGGGACTACAGGCATGTGCCACCATGCCTGGCTAATTTTTTCTATATATTTTTAGCTGTCCAATTGATTTCTATTTTCAGTAGAGACGGGGTCTTGCTCTTGCTCAGGCTGGTCTTGAACTCCTGAGCTCAAACGATCCATCTGCCTCGGCCTCCCAGAGTGCTAGGATTATAGGCATGAGCCTCCACACCTGGCCCACAAATCTTAACAGGAAAAATCAATGATTTTTTTTTTTTAACAAATGTATACTCCTCTGTGACCATCACCTAGACCAAGATGTAAAGCATTTCCATCACCCCAGAAAGCTCCCTGGTGCTCTTTTCCAGTCACTACCTCCTACCCCCTTGGAGTCACTGTAGTAGTTTCTATCACCATAAATTAATTTTGCCTATTCTTAAATTTTACATATATAAAATATATGTGTGTGTCTCTATATATATGACATTTACTTGGATCATACATACAGTATGTTTTGTGTCAGTCTTTTTTTGCTCTATCAGTATTTTTGAGATTCATCCATGTCATTTTATATACAGTAGCACATTCTTTTATTGCTGAGTAGTATTCATACCATACCAAATTCCTAGGAAAGGAATCGCTGGGTTATACGCTACCTGCGTACCTAAGTTTATTAGGAACTGCCAAACAGTTTTAGACCAAAGTGGTTATACTATTTTATACTCTCACCAGCAGTGTATGGGAGAGTTCCTGTTGCTCTACATCTTTGTTAGTAGGCGGTATGTTAATCTTTTAAATTTTAGCCAGCTGGTGGGTATATAGTGATCTCTTGTTATGGCTTTAATTTGTATTTCCCTGATGGTTAGTGTCATTAAACATCTTTTTTTACATGCTTACTAGCCATTTGGATATCTTCTTTTCTAAGTGCCTCTTCAAGTATTTGGCCCATTAAAAATATTTTTATTAATTTATAGGAATTCTTTATATATCCTGATATGAATCCTTTGTCACATATATGTATAGTGAACATATTTCCTAGTCTGTGATTTGCCTTTTCACTTTCTTAATAGTGTCTTTTGATTAGCAGGTTTTAATTTTAATCAAGTGAAATGTATCCTTTTTTTTTCTTTTATGATTAATGCTTTTTGTGTCCATTGCATGTGGAGAACTGGGTTCTTTACGAGCACAATGGGATAGGAGGGGGACATATGCAATTATACAGGTTACTCAATTACATGGTGAAAATCTTGCCAGGCACCCATGGTTCACATCTGTTAATCCCAGTGATTTGGGAGGTGGAGATGGGAGAATTACTTGAGGCCAGGAGTTCAAGACCATCCTGGGCAACATAGTGGGACCCTGTCTCTACAACAAAACAACAACAACAAAAATTTAAAAATAAAAAAAAATTACATGCCATGAGTTATTCTAAAAGAAAAAAAATAAAATCTTGATAATCTCTTGGTAAAAGTTAAAGGTGAAGGAATTAAGATATATGTATGGGATCTAAATTCTTTACATATCAGATAAAAAAAAAAAGAAACTAGAATATATATGGGAGACTTGTCTGAAGCTGGAACAGGAAGGCTGAGGGCATAAAGGAGGCTGGAGTATCCAGGCAAATGACTAAGGAAAAGACGAACTGTATATAACTTGAGTCCTCCCTCAAGACCATTAGACAGATGGAAGGTTGAATGGAGAGGTAGACTGAAGGGGTGGGGACCTCTTGGAAAGTTAGTGATCCTGAAACTGTTGCTGGTGTCTGGAACACAGACTGTGTGCCTATCAAGACTGTAGAGTTATGGGAAATCGTGGGGAAAAATCAGAATGTAGGCAGGTGTTAGCAATTTCATGCAGTCTTCAGGATGGTCCTATAAGACAGACAACTTTTCGTCTTAAAGCGCCCTGTTTTAAGTTTTTCGTTTTGCTAACAGTAGCTTGCAATCCTATAACTTGGAGGGCTGGAAAAACTGAATACTAGATCGCAAGAAAAAGCACCAGCAGACACAGGAGATTTAACAGGAGACTAATATGAGCGAGAGACCAGCCTGCTGCATTGTACTGCTTTAAACATTTTCTGCCCACAAAGAGGAAAAACTGGGGCAAAAAGCGGATTATAGATGATCCATCCGTACCTAAGCTAACTATTTTGAATAGCCTCAAGGCAGAGGCCATTTAACTGAGTTCCAGAGGCGTAGAGGCCTGTGGTTACACAAATGGATTTCTCAGTCTCAAAGACCGTGTCTAGACAAGATGTCTGGAATTGACTGGAAACGACAGGAAACCTGCAAGTTTTAAGGAATTGCCAATGAGATCTTAAAAACTTAACTAATAACAGCTAACGACTTTTTACTCCTACAGCCATCCCCAGGCGGTGAACTTCACTAACAGGCAGTGGGCAGTTAAAGCCGTGTAGGCCTCAGAAAGGTCAACTTGCCCAATTCCCACCAGATATGGATCTAGCAGGTAAAGAACCAGGTAGCTCCTCCTAGAGAGAAGAACCTGGAACTGCCAGATGGGCTAACCAAGCCACCCCCTCCACTGCCAAGGGGTCATAGGATCATAGGACACCTGTGGTCTGCCCCACCTCTGGGCTTCAAGCTACATGAGACAGTTTAAGAGTTAGGTGAAGTTTTTGTTACTTGCAGGTAAAAGCATTTTTTTTTTTTTTTTTGAGACAGAGTCTCACTCTGTCACCCGGGCTAGAGTGCCCTGGCCTCGACCTAGCTCACAGCAACCTCAAACTCCTGGGCTCAAGCGATCCTTCTGCCTCAGCCTCCCAAGTAGCTGGGACTACAGGCATGTGCCACCATGCCCGGCTCATTTTTTCTATGTATTTTTAGTTGGCCAATTAATTTGTGAGACAGGGTCTCGCTCTTGCTCAGGCTGGTTTTGAACTCCTGACCTTGAGCGATCCTCCCCCCTCGGCCTCCCAGAGTGCTAGGATTACAGGCGTGAGCCACCGGCCGGCCGGTAAAAGCATTTTAAAAGATACACTTTTTGTATTGGCATTACATATTTTTTGTTTATAAAAAATTATTAATAAAACATTTGGGGAGGGACCTTCCTAAGGCAGAAGAAGGAGCATGCAGAAGCAAGACAGCTAGTCCGGGTTTCCCCTTCCGCCACAGGAAATGGACACGCCCATGTGTGCGAGAAAAAGACCACTAGCCCAGTAGCCAATAAGACTTCTCCTTTCTGAAAGTCGTAGCAGTGTTCCTTTCCTGGGCAGGGGTATGGGGAATAAGCAGAGAGGAAATAGACAGAGCAGGCTTGAGCGCCCCCTGGAGGCCCACAAAATTATTTGGATATTTGTACCCAACTTGTCCTGGAATTTGGAGTATAGCGGAAAGTACCAGGACATAGTCACTGTCCTGGAAGGACACCTTTATCATTAGTTTGGTCCAAGCTGCTTGGTTATGTCTGAAATTCAAAGCTGGAGGAAAAATGTGGCTGTTACTGCCGGTGACCTGATTTTTGCTTCCAAACCATCCAAGGAGAAAACCTTTCATTTATACCGGTTTTGAAAAGAGGCAGATGTAAAGAATGCTTGTATTATTCAGGCCACTTTGGTTGTAAGTAACAGAAAACAACTCAAATTAGGTTAAGCCAAAAGGAAGAATGAAAAGGGTATGATGTCAACACAGCCCTAGGGCAGGCCTGTAGCAGACCTGGGGAAAGCGGCAGAAAGTTCTCATGAGTCTCTCCTTTTGGCCCTTCTTTGTGTACATGCTGAACTCTTTCCCAGCCGCACAGTGGCCTTCCCTGCTCCCCAAGCCACACAGTGTAAAGGAGCAGCTCTGCAGCTCCTGAGTTGGGTGTCTCAAGTTCAGCCCCCGGCAGAGCCTGATTTCATGGTTTTCAGACTTAAATTCCAAGAGAGACCATCTTGATTGGCCATTGGCTCAAGAGTTGGCCTTTCTTGGTCCAATATGTTGTGGAGGGTTGTTTTGTTTTGTTTTGTTTTGTTGAGACAGGGTCTCTCTCTGTTGCCTGGGCTAGAGTGCAGTGGTGCCATCATAGCTCACTGCAACCTCAAACTCCTGGGCCCAAGTGATCCTCCTGTCTCAGCCACCCAAGTAGCTGGGACTACAGGCGTGTGCTACCACACTCAGATAATTTTTTAAAAATATGTTTTGTAGAGACAGGGCCTCACTATGTTGTTTATGCTTCATGGTCCAATACGTTTCAGCCAGAGAGTCGGGGCACACACACTCTGCAGTAGTCAATCAGTTCCTGGAGAAGTAGGGTTACTAGCTCACAGCATAGGCAAACACACCACCAGAGCTCCATTTTGACTATTTCTCCTTGCTAGAGTAGATGGTTCCAGATCTTGGGCCAGAGAAGAGAATGTACCTAGAACATGCTAATGATGTTAACTACAGCATATCAAAATGGTCCCTGGTGGGGAATGTTGGAGAATGCTGTAATTGCCACGAAAGTATACAAATCTATTCCCCATAAGTCAAGAATGTGAGTAATCAAGGTGGTGGACATTTCTGTGGAACCAGGCCTGGAACAAGAGTACCAGTGAAAACCCACATCCTTATATCTAAATAATTAAAGCTATAAAAATGAAGTTGGCTGGGTATGGTGGCTCATGCCTGTAATCCTAGCACTCTGGGAGGCTGAGGCAGGAGGATCACTTGAGTTCAGGAGTTTGAGACCAGCTTGAGCAAGAGTGAGACCCTGTTTCTACTAAAAAAAAAAAAATAGAAAAATTAGCCAGGCATTGTGGAATTTGAGGTAGAGTGCAATGAGCTATAATGATGCCACTGCACTCTAGCCTTGGGCAACAGAACAAGACCCTGTCTCCAAATATAAATAAATAAATAAATAAATAAATAAAGTGCAACTGTGTTCAAAATGTACAAGATTTACTTCAAGGGTAAACTGAAGCAAATGCAAAAAATTTTTAAATTAGAATTATTTTTCATGTTTTCAAGTTCTTTTTCTTCTAGAATATTAAAAATTACCCATTAAAATTAAAAGGCAAAATAAAAATGACAATGAATAAATATCACATTTCAAAATCAAATTTATTTCAATAAAATTATTTTAAATCTAATTTTTTTAATTTAGTAATTTTTTTTTAGCATTAATTAAATTTCTTGACTTTTTTTTCCACTTGAGTTCAAGGTTGCAGTGAATAAATCTAATTTTTGAAAATTTAAGCCATGAAGTATTTTTATAAAAATAAAATTATTGGAATTTTAGCATTCACCAGCCACTTAATGGCCCATGTAAAGAATTGGTATCACACTTCATGCAAGACATGTCTAGACCTACAAAGGTGAAAATTAAAGAGTAATACAAATAGTTTACTATCTTTATTTATTTATTTATTGCTGTTTATTTTGAGCATCTGGGTGCAGATGGGTGGAGGCCAAAAAAGGTGTCCACTGTTTACTATTTTTAAATCATCCTAAGCCACCATGTGCAATTGTGACTACCATGTGAATTTTCTAGTTCTTTTGGAACCATGAATGTAAATGGGAAGAAAGGCCAAAAAAAATAGATGCTAGGAACTAGACCAGACTCTATCGATTTTTATGCTAAGAGGAAGAATTTGACAACTTTTAAAATTTGTCTTTCTTTCACCTAATCTCATTGCAGCTCAAATCCTATCAGTACTGTCCACAAACTTTCATTTCATTGGGATGCAATTGTGTTTTGAGGACATGAGACAAGAGATGTGGAGAAACATATCCCTGGGGTCTGGACAGTGTTAGTCCTGAGAGTGGATGTTTAGGGTTGTACTAGCGCTGAGCACTGGATCCTGAGTGACAGCAATGCCGAGGTGTTCATCAGTAAATGTGCATGGCTGTGATATGCAGGGTACTTTAGAGCACAGGATCCAGGTAGGGGATCTTCTTGCTTGGGTCTAAGGGCAGTCATATGGGATGATTGGAATGGGACGATCCAACATTGTTTTCCTAATAGCTATGTTATTGTGCATAAAAATGCATGTGCTGCTGTGCAAAATGATTCTGCATGCTAATTAAAACTGTAAAAGCTCCGGCCATAGAATCTTTTTTTTTTTAGTTTGAGTCTCACTCTGTTGCCCAGGCTAGAGTGCAGTGGCATCAGCCTAGCTCACAGCAACCTCAAACTCCTGGGCACAGTGATCCTCCTGCCTCAGCCTCCTGAGTAGCTGGGACTACAGGTGCACACCACGATGCCCAGCTGATTTTTCTACTTTTAGTAGAGACAGGGTCTCACTCTTGCTCAGGCTGGTCTTGAACTCCTGAAATCAAGCAATCTTCCTGCCTCGGCCTCCCAGAGTGCTGGGATTACAGGCATGAGCCACCACGTCCAGCTGGCAATAGAATCTTTATGATATATATAATGGAATGAGGTATGTGCTCAATTCTGTTTTGGGAGAATGAAAAATGATTGCCAGTCTATAGCCACATCCAAGAAATGCTGAATTAAAGTTAAACAGATTTTGGCAAGGCATGATGGCTCACGCCTGTAATCCTAGCACTCTGGGAGACTGTGGCGGGAGGATCACTTGAGCTCAGGAGTTTGAGACCAGCCTGAGCAAGAGCGAGACCCCATCTCTACTAAAAAGAGAAAAAATTAGCCAGGCATGGTGCTGCATGCCTGTAGTCCCAGCTACTCTGGAGCTTGAGGCAGGAAGATCACTTAAGCTCGGGAGTTAGAGGTTGCAGTAAGCTAGGATGACACCACTGCACTCTATTTACCCAGGGTGACAGAGCAAGACTCTGTCTCAAAAAAAAAAAAGTTAAACAGATTTCTTTACTCCAGGACTTCTCAGAGCCTTTAATACACTAATGTGAACTGTGACTTACCAAGGAGAGACCTCATGGTATATTTTTCAAAATTACTTGACCACCAAAACATTGCAGGAATTTTTATCAGTATCTCACGGAACACATTTTTAGCTCCTGCACTACCCTAGGTGTTCAGTAGGAAAGAGTCCCCAGGTAAGCAGAAACCATAAAAGCAGGACTGGAGATGTCACTGCAGAATCTGTTGACTCCCAAGATAACAGAGAGAGGCTTCCTCTACAACAGAGTGATGGATCAACTTTGTAAGTGTCATGGGTTTTGAGTGGTCACCAAGTCCCTGGAATTTAGTGGCTTGTCACTGCACTCTGTTCATCATGATACCTTGGCATGTTCCATCCTTGGCATTCTGGAATGTGTCATTGTGTCTGATGCCAGGGCAACCTTAGTTCTGGTAGGCAGTAGAATGTCCCCTGTACCTCCCTCCCTCCCTCTGATGCCTGATGTCATCTTTCAGGCGCCCAGGAGCTCTCTCCATGGAACCTTCTTCAGTTTCCCAGGGCCCAGCTGACTCCTCCTTTCTCTGATCCTCTAAACTTGGCTTCCCCATTCTATTATTGGACTGAACCAAACCAGGCTGCAAACCTCCTCAAGGCAAGGACCCTGGGTTATTCACATTTTTTGAGTCCACAAGATAGAACCCAATAAAAATGTGTGGGTGGCTGTGACGCTGGAGATGATGCTTCTGACTGTGATAGAATTTCCACCAAATAACCCTCAAGGACCCAGCAGCCATTCTTTTGATCAAGGATGCCAACCAAAATATTCTTTTTGAGATCAGATGAGATAATGTGAGATACTATGTATGCAAATGCTTCGTAAAAGATAAGGTTATTAAATGGGTTTTTTTTTTTGTTTTTTTGTTTTTTTGACACAGAGTCTCACTCTGTTGCCCGGGCTAGAGTGCCATGGCATCAGCCTAGCTCACAGCAACCTCAAACTCCTGGGCTCAAGTGATCCTTCTGCCTCAGCCTCCCAAGTAGCTGGGAATACAGGCATGCGCCACCATGCCCGGCTAATTTTTTCTATATATTTTTAGTTGGCCAATTAATTTCTTTCTATTTTTAGTAGAGACGGGTCTCGCTCTTGCTCAGGCTAGTCTCGAACTCCTGACCTTGAGCGATCCTCCCTCCTCAGTCTCCCAGAGAGCTAGGATTACAGGCGTGAGCCACCACCCCCGGCCTTAAATGGTTATTAATACAGTTTCCATTGTCCCGATCAGAGATTGCTGTATTTCTAATGATCCTTAACCTTTGATTGGTACTTCCAGTAACTCGTGCCATACCCATTTGCCCTGCCCACCAGCTGATTCGTTATGATGTTCATCTTACCAGGAGTCCAGTTTTTCATGGCCATAACCATGGTTCCAGATACCCAAAATCGGTCAGCCTAGTGCTTTTTCTGTGTCCCTCCCTGCACCTTTATGTGGTGCATTCGAGATGGTTCTTGAAGTAGTGGAGAGCCAGCTTGAACCGGATCTGGGCATTGGTGTTAGTCCGGTACGTGCTGTAGATCTTCTCCAGGGCGGCCAGATCTGAGTCCGCCGCTGGAGATCGGGACTGGTGACTTATCATCACATCTGGACATGACCCCACCACCAGGCTCCCTAGCCCGTCGATAAAGAACTCTGCAAAGACAGGGAGAGCAGAAGGAGGTGGGAGCTGCCACCAGAGACCCAGGTCCTCTTCTAGGTCTGGGAGGAAAGTCCTGGGGAGAGGACACTGTTTATACCCTGGGAACATACAGCGCCATGTGAAGCTGACACCCTTAACTCTAGGAACCCGCCCATGCGACGAGTTGAAAGGAAATGAAAGAGCTCATTTCTCAGGCAGTGATGAGGGTGCAGAGGCAGAGAGGCACAGATTAGCTTTCCAACTGGACAGAACTGTGGATTCCAGGGCTGAAGGAAAAAGAGGGGAAGAGAGAGGGCGGTTATGTAGGAAAAGATTTCTGGAAAAGGAAAATAAAGCAGGGTGGGAAAAGAGGGAGAAGACAGAGCTGTAGGGGAAGGAGGCGGAAGGGCGTCTCAGACAGGCAGAGACAGCCTACGGGAGAGGCACAAGTCAAGGAGAAGTGGAGAGGGAGGCAAGAGAGACCCTGAGCTCCCCAGTTTGGGGTGAAAGGGGAAGGAGACCCCCTGCTGCTGGGCAGGCGATCATGACCAGTGGGGTATGGCCCTTGGGAAGAACAAACTTCTGAGGCTCCTTCACAGCCCAGCTCCCTTCCACACTCTTCCAACCTTCTTACCTGAGTGAGCCACTCGTTGCAGGTGGGGATCGAAGCCAACTCTTTGGAGTCGCTCTGTGTGGGCCAGGAAGAAGTTGGTAACGCCACTGGTCACCACACAGCTGGGGAAGCCTTCCAGGGGCTGGAAAGATCCTGTCCTCTTGTGAAGGCAGTCTCCGTTCTCACTCTGTTCCAGCAGCAGCTTAAACTGGAACGCATTTCCCTGCACACTACCCCCTACCTAGTCAGTGGGCAGAGAAATCCATGTTAGAGAGTACACACTCGACATCCATCCTGCCACCTCCAGGAAGCCCTGCTAGACTGCACCTCAGTTATAACAAGAACTGCACCCTTTCTGTATCTATCCTCCCAAATTATCCCTTTTTTATCCCAAATTATCCTAAATTACTCTCTTTTTGTTCTCCTTTTGTTGTGGCCACAGCTTTCACCATACTACTGTTGGATCCTTTGGGACTTTTACCTCCTCCCTACCCCCAAAACTCTTGGGGTGAGCAGCACTTACCCCAAGTGCAAAGGGCATACAACTACCACCTGTACTCTGCTCATTTGACAGCAAGCTCACGCTTTCCAGAAGGTTACTCACTCCCTTCCATTAGGAGAGCAGTGTTGGAGTGCACGAGAGGCGCCCTGTGTGCACTGGTCCATCTCTGGGGCCTCCACTTGTTAGGTTTCTTGCAGGGATCAGTTTGTCTCAAGCTGTTTTCCTCCCATTCTCTGTCTGCCCCCGGCTTACCTCTCTGAGCTGCCTCTCCACGCACTCATGGGCAATATGTGTATTTGCACTTGAACCTGAGCAGAACAGGACAAGCAAGGGCATCTATTCCCAAAACAACTTTAATCCTCTAAGGATGACATGGTAAAGTCTGCTCATTGTCCCTCGTCACCTGTTTTTTTCCTTCTTCCTTTTAGTAAATGAATTCTCTGAGTTTTTTGTTTGTTTGTTTTGTTTTTTGAGACAGAGTCTCACTCTGTTGCCCAGAATACCGTGGCGTCAGCCTAGCTCACAGCAACCTCAAACTCCTGGGCTGAAGTGATCCTTCTGCCTCAGCCTCCCGAGTAGCTGGGACTACAGGCATGCGCCACCATGCCCGGCTAATTTTTTCTATATATTTTTAGTTGTCCAGCTAATTTCTTTCTTATTTTTAGTAGAGACGGGGTCTCCCTCTTGCTCAGGCTGGTTTCAAACTCCTGACCTTGAGCGATCCGCCCGCCTCAGCCTCCCAGAGTGCTAGGATTACAGGAGTGAGCCACCGCACCCAGCCTCTCTGAGTTTTAAGTGGACTAAATTAAGATATAGTCAACCAGCCAACTGAAATCTGCATTTCCCCGCCTCCCTTGCAGCAAGGTTTGGCCAAGCAACTGAGTTCTGGCTGAAGGGATATGATTTAGAACTCGTGTGCAACTTCTAGACCACATCCTTAAAAGAAACCTGCCTGCCCTCCACTACCTCTTTCCCCCTTCCTTATTGGCCATGCAGCGGGGGCCCACGAGGATAGTGAAGCCACAAGAGAAGGTCCAGGATGATCTTGGAAGCTGACTCAAGTGCCAGTGTGGGTTGTTACACGAGCAGGAACTACACCTTCTCTCTTGCTTAAGCAGTTGTGAACTGGTCTCTACAAGTCACCAAGGGATGTCTTAGTTGATCTAGATGCTTTGGGCATTGTACACTTGCAGTAAGAGATAACGGTGGTCATGATGCCACTTACCTTCTTATCCATTTCCTTTTCTTCTTCTCTTTTCCATAGTGAATTGACTTTGAATGGTTTTATTATTTTCTTCTTCGTTTTATAACGGCATTAGCGCCATGTGTGCTTCTAAAGCTTTGTACCATTGACACTTTTTAAAATATTGTGTGACAACCAGAGCCCTGCTCTCTTTCATTGCACATCAGTTGAGGGAAGGAATTAGAAGTGATGCACAAATGCACCATTTTAAAAGTAGAACGATTGTGAGTTGTGGGGGGGCATAATTTGCTCAATGAAAAGTAAGTGTGGAGGCAGAAGCAGAACTCGGGCATCTGCCGATTCCTGCCGTGATGCCCTTGACCCCAGAGCTCTGCCGACTTAGTCCTCTCTTGTGTCAGCCCCTCTCCCTCCCATTTTCCTTCACACTTTCCTCTCTCTCTTCTCCCCCTCCCTGTCTCTACAGATTGCAGTTGGGTAAAACCGGCAACTATTTCTTACCACGTCCAGTTCAGTTTTCTCCAGAACATCCACCAGCACCTCAATCTTGGTCTTGTCGTTAAAGAGAAAGTCGTCATCCACCCAGAGAACATATTTGGTGGTGACCTGAGATATGGCCAGGTTCCTACCGGCAAACCAACCCTGTAGGTGGAACGCGTTAGATCAGTGGTTGCCTGCCCTGGCTACATATGAGAATCACCCGGGGGAACTTTCTAAACTCCCAGTCGCCAGGCTACATGCAACCCAGACACATTCAGATTAGAATCTGTGGGGATGAATCCAATGTACAGCCCAGGTTGACAAACCATGGGTCCAGGGAGTCCATGTCTCAGTGAAACACCGGAAGAGACAGTGACTACTCAGATCAAAGACTGAGACACAGAAAGACTAGAATGTCCTTCCTTGGCCCTGTGGCCTTTATGAATTGACTGAAGTCCTTTTTCACCTGACAGAGTTTCTGCAGCTCTCCCTGTATCTCCTGGAAGATGTTGAGTTTAGGGGGCATCTGGTGTGTATAATATCCATTTCCTCCTTTGTCCTTGCATGAAGGTAGGTAGGGGAGAGAGAGGGAGAGGGAGGAAGGGAGAGAGAGAGGAGAAAGAGAGATAGAGAGGGATGGAGGGAGGGAGGGACTGAGGGAAGGGGGAGGGAGGAGAGAGAGAGAGAGGCCCTAGCTTGGGTGGAATCACAGGATGAGAGGTTTCTCTGCTGTTGGATCTACGTGCCAGGAATCCTTGGGATGTCAAATACCTCAAGTCACTTATCAGGACCCCAATTTCCATCCAAAAATGAGAAATGCAGAAAAGTGAGTGTGACCCAGTTTTTCTGAATCAGGAGTCAGCCAGGGGACTCAGAGGACAGTCCTCACCCCCTCCCACTCCAGGACTCTGCATCTTTGGGAAGACCATTGAGACAGCCCCGTCCGGAGTAGAACCTGACTCTGGGACTCTCTTAACCCGGGACCCAGGTGCCCCCAATCTAGGAGGGCCATACCTTCTGAAAGGGCATGGTATAATATTCCACGTGGCTGTCTTTAATGTCCAGGGGCTTCTTGCCGTCGTCGGCCACTATCACAGTCAAGTCAGGGTAATACTCTCGAATACTCTGGAGCATAATCATGAGCTTGTGGGGGCGGAGGAAAGTCTTGGTGGCAATGGTCACCAGGTCTCTGAGCTTCCTCTCTGGACAGAAAAGGGTGGCTGTCACAGCTCTGTCCTGCCAGAAACCTTGCTGTCTTGATTGCTTTGTTCCTGTGGCTTCTTTAGGCTACAACCTGTCAGCATTTGTGGGCCTCATGCCTCTTGTACAAGGGAGGTGCTTAATTAGAGTTTGTTAGTTGGATTGGAAAAGAGAGATATTTACAACATAACCAATTTTGTTGAATTTCCTGGTTCTATTGGCTCTACTATGCCATTTACCTACTGTCTGTTGGAATGCTTCATTTTTTAAATTTCAGCATATTACGGGGGTACAAATGTTTAGGTTACATATATTGCCTTTGCACCGCCCAAGTCAGAGCTACAAGCATGCCCATCCCCCAGACATTGCGTACCGCACCCATTAGGTGTGAATCTACCCATCCCTTCCCCCCTCCCACATGCCTGACACCCAATGAATGAATGCTGCTACTATATGTGCACATAAGTGTTGATCAGTTAATACCAATTTGATGGTGAGTGCATGTGGTGCTTGTTTTCTCATCCTTGTGATACTTCACCTAGTTCATTTTTACGGGTGCCTGTTAGCGCCTTTCCTGTGTCCTGCTTTCATCTTTTTTTTTGCTTCTTTTTCTACTTCCATCTTAATACTAGGAGTTGAGATCACAGAGCTTTTCCCACCAAGGGGTTCAATATGAAGGGTCACAGAGCCCAAGAAGAAGAAAAATGGTCTAATGGCTCAAGTAATCAACTCCTGGGACTACAGGCATGTGCCACCACACTGGGCTAAATTTTTCTATTTTTTGTACAGACAGGGTCTTGCTCTTGCTCAGGCTGGTCTCAAACTCTTGACCTCAAGTGATCCTCCTGCCTCAGCCTCCCAAAGTGCTGGGATTACAGACGTGAGCCACTGCTCCCAGCCAGATTCAACTTTTTATCTTCCATATAGCTACACAGTTATCCTACATGATTACTTGAGTAATCCATCACGAATTTGGTAATTTGTCAAAGTTCAGCCATTGAGGAATTAACAGAAAAAGATTGTGTTAATTTGTCCCCCTTTTATTTGAAAAGCTACCTTTATCATACAGTGAAACTCCAACATATAGTGGATCTATTTCTGGATTTCCAATTTGATTCTATTGATGTATCTACTCATGCTCTGGTATCATTCTGTTTTTATTACTATTACTTATCAAAATGTTATAATTCATTAGTTTTTTTTTTTTCAGAATAAGCACAAACCACATAATAAGTTAAATATAATTAGGGGAGTGTGTCCTAGAATTTTTTCTCCCAAACAGAGCTTGCTGTCATGAATCATACCAGAGCTGTTATTTGACCAATGCTCCTTCTCCATCTCAGAGGTGATCCCCTCTGAATTTCACCAATAGCTCCACAAGGTGCCACCAGGAGCTCCAAGGACAAGGGCCTTACCTGGTCCAGGGTCATATAACTTGGGTATGACAGGATGGCGGATGGTCACTGGAAAACTGGCCACTGAGGACTTGGACTTCAGACTCACTGGAGAGAGAAATAAAGTCACAGCCCGGGCAGTGTCATGTCTCCATCAAACTCCATGCTTCCTTCAGGAAGCTGATGTGACAGGGGAGTGAAGGTTTGGTAGGGAGAGTTCTGGCTGGGATGAGTCTATGGCATTCAGGCTCCTGGCTTGCTGTGTGTCCCTGGGGCAGCCTGCTGAATGCCTCCTAAGCTCACATTTGCCACCCGTGGGAATGCGGTAGGGGGGCTTGGAATCAGACAGTCTGGATTCGGTTTGACTTTGCCATTTCCTATCTGAATCTTTTTCTCCTTCTACAAAACCAAGATAATAACACCCACCCTATTTCAGCTCATAGGATCATTTTGTGAAGGGAAATGTTTGAAAATCTGAAGGGGGGGAGAACTATCTCTTTAGTTAGTGGTCATGAGTATCATCTGTCCCATGTTTCATTTTTTTCTGTTGGTGTCCTGGGAGTGTGTCCTGTGTAGCTAGTCAAAAGAGAAAAGGGAGATTTTAATTCATCCAGAAACAAACTGAGACTGCCCTGAGGGTGGCAGGGATTTTTCTCCCAAGAATTTCTAGGGTGGGAGGACAGGCATGGGGAGACAAAGCCACTGCCCTTGGAACTGGGAGTTCCCCCACCTCCACTCTTTCCTATTAGTGCAAGTTACGGACACGCAGGCTGGCTCCCTCCTCCATGGTAACGGAACAGTTCTCACCATGTGCTAAGTGCACAGCATGAACAATCTGTCCTCTCCTCCAGTCGCTCTATGGGGCCAGTGGCAACCTGGGGGAAGTCCCTGGTACAGTAACTAGGAAGCTAAGTGTCCGGGGTTAGAAACAGGAACAAGGAAAGAATCTTAAAAGCAGGCAGGCTTCCTGAAGGAAGAAGACTTTGAGAGGGCCCGGTGCTATTTCCCAGCTCTCTAAGCACTGTGGAACCAAGGACAGGCCTTTACCCATGTCCACCATGTGACGATGGTACCCTGTGCTGGTGTAAGTCACGTGCTGGAGGATGAACTTCAGAAGCTTCCGGTCACTGGTTGAAATGGTCAGCTGCTTCTGACCTCTGCCCTGCACCACACTGTCTGGGATGTCAGCAAGGGTGTTCAGTGCCCCCAGAGAAGCTGTCAGGGTGACCTAGGGTGGGGGAGGTGGAAAGATGCTAAATGTGGGGGCTGGAAAATATCTGTCCTTGGGAAAGGCACCTGGCCAGGATGTCAGCCAGCCACAGAGCACACGGAGGTGGGGGGGAGCATCGGGGATGCCCTTGACAGTATAGGACTGGCTCTGCAGGGGGTCCCTGTGACAGCTGCCTCTCCCAACCTCCAACCCCCCAAGTCCTAGGGCCCCACAGGTTCAAGGGCCTGTTTCTGGAAACATCCGCATCTCTTGGCTTGCGGGGCACCATTCTTCTCAACGTCTTACTCCAGCCCCTGCTCTTTTCATCTCTCCTGCCACCTCCACCTCCTCCTGTCTCTGACCTCCAAATGGAGTTTGTCAGGCCTTGGTTCTAGACCCGCTTCCCTTCTTCCTCTACACCTTCCCACAAGAAGGTGTCCTCTGTTCCCAAGGCTTTAAAACCCATCTGCTGGCAAGTGGTGTCAACACGTGTGTCTCCCATTCTGAGACCCAGCTGCCTGGCTGGTCGCTCTGCTGAGATGTGTCACACTTGCTGTCTTCAACATGAAACGACTAACTTTTCTCTAGAAACTCATCTCCCGCCTTCACCCCAGTCCTCCCTGCCTTGTGGATGGCACCTCCACCCCCTCGGGTGTCCGAGCCCCCAGAGGGAAGTCCCTGCTCCGCTCTCGTCCGCAGACAGCCCGTCGGCAGCAAGTCCTGTCACCTTTGCCTTCAAAATGCTGCTAGGACTGGCTCGATTCTCTCCGTCCCCATCGCCACCCCGCCGGCTACTCTCTCCTCTCTCGCAGCAGACGGATATCTTTATGAAAATTAAACTGGACGATGTCACTCCTGCTGAAAACACTCGACAGGCAACAGGTGACACTTTCTGGGAACCTAGTTACAGGCCCTGGGAGGGCTGCAGCAAATGCCTTCAAGAAGCTTATGTTTGGCCAGTCTCGTGGCTCACACCTGTAATCCTAGCACTCTAGGAGGCCGATGCGGGAGGATTGCTCGAGGTCAGGAGTTCGAGACCAGCCTGAGCAAGAGCGAGACCCTGTCTCTACTAAAACTAGAAAGAAATTAGCGGACAACTAAAAACATATAGAAAACATTAGCCAGGCATGGTGGTGCATGCCTATAGTCCCAGCTACTCGGGAGGCTAAGGCAGGAGGATCGCTTGAGCCCAGGAGTTTGAGGTTGCTGTGAGCTAGGCTGATGCCACAGCACTCCAACCTGGGCAACAGAGTGAGA
>CAUYPO010137718.1:0-32527 GCA_963574435.1 Cheirogaleus major
ATATTTAATGTAATCCCAAATTTCTTGGAGACTTTCTTCATTTCTCTTGATTCTCTTTTCTTCATTTTTGACTACCAGGGTTAATTCAAAATCCTTGCCTTCAAGCTCTGAAATTATTTTGTGTGTTTGGTCTAGTCTACGGGTCCTCAAACTTTTTAAACAGGGGGTCAGTTCACTGTCCCTCAGACCGTTGGAGTGCCAGACTATGGTTTAAAAAAAACTATGAACAAATTCCTATGCACACTGCACATATCTTATTTTGAAGTAAAAAAACAAATGGGCAAAAACACCCGCATGTGGCCCGCGGGCCATAGTTTGAGGACGCCTAGTCTAGTCTGTTGTTGAAACTTTTCACTGTATTTTGAAATTCTCTAAATGACTCTTTCATTTCCAGGAGGTCTGTTTTTTTTAACACTATTTATCTCTTTAGTAAATTTTTCGTTTATGGCTTGAGTTTTTTTGGGGGGTTTCTTTGTGTTGATTTTTTACTTTCTCATCAATCCCACTGAGTTTATTTGTGATATGTATTTTGAATTTCATATCTTACATTTAAAAAATTTCCTTTTGGTTGGAGTCCATTGCTAAAGAGCTAGTGTGATCCTTTGAGGGTGTTGCTGAAGCCGATTTTTTCATATTGCCAGCATTCTTATGCTGGTTCCTTCCCATCTGGAATCTCTTCTCCCAGCTCAGAACTGATAGCTTGGTGGTACATCTGTTCTCCTCTGTTGGGAACTCTACTGCTCAGTGTAGATACGGAGAGGTACTCTGTCTTTCAGCTCATGCTGGTAGGTACCCATTGCCATGTTGCCATTTGTGTCAGTTGGACCTCAGACTCCTGGGAGAGTGTTCAGGTGCCAGTGGTGGTGGAGTAGGTTAGGTAATCCCTAGTTTCCAGGCCCCTGGATGGGGTGCCCGAGTCCTGCTCCAGAAGAGTGCTCAGGTAGGAGAGGGGCAGGTGCACCATGAGCTGGTTCCACTCTTGCATCTCCCCATCCCCCATGGTTGTCACATACCACACAGGTGCTGGGGGATTTTGTGTAGAAGGGCAGGCTGGTTCCCAGAACATTCAGCTGGGGGCAGAGTGGGACACTGTAGGAATCTTATTGGCTGTTCCTTTTTTTTGAAAAAAAATTTGAATAAATAAGGAAACTAAAGGAGAGAAATGAGAATGTGTCACCCAGTGGAACAGAGGATGTAAATGATAAGACTGAGATTTGCACACAAGACTCGTGGGTGAGACCTGGGACTCCTACCAGATGTGGCTCCCTGCAGAGGCTGATGCTTGGGGGAGTTTCTGATGTGAGGCAGGACCTGGCTGGTCTAGCTGGGACCTCGCTGGCTCCGGTGTTTGGGGGTATCCAGCTGAAGCTGATCAGCAACTCTAACATTCGGTGCCAGGAAGACACCAAGCTGTCTGGCTGCTTGTACTTCTTGCCATGGGGTAGAAGTCATTTCTGGACATCAGGGATGGATAGGGCTGCTTCTGCCAAGTTTTCCTAGTAGCCCCCACTTTTCTCATTGGTACAGCAAGTCGGGCCACAGCAGAGATAGACTTGTTCCAGGGAGTCTTGTGTGCCAGGCTCCGTGGAAGGGTCTCCCCACCCAGTCTGCCTGATGATCCAACGGGTGGGTTATCCCATCTCTTTAAAACTCCATAGAGAACTGGGATTACATTTTCATGACTGAGGGTCCAGAACCCAGACCCACTCCCTGTCTTCCATGAAACTCCTCCTACAATATCTTTGAATTCCCAACACTTTTCACTGCCTGTAGGGATTAGAAATCTCAAGCCATATACTCATCAATTTGTTGTCTCATCTTTCAGTGAGCATGACCCAGAGGCAGGAAGCACCTAGACCTAGCAATCCAAAGGCAGTGTGATATCTAGTTGGGGACAAGTATATGAATAGCTCACTGAGGTGGGGGCATTGACAGTGCTAAATTCAAGGTACCATAAGGCTCAGGAGGACCTTCCAGGGGAGAGGCTATGGGGTGGATTTTGAAGGGTAAGGAGGGTCAATTCATGGAGACAATAAGCTTGGCTTTCAGGAGAAACAGTGTAGCTAAAGGGGTGGAGGAGTCAAACAGCACATTCCCCCACAGTGGCTTGGACCTAGGGGATGGGCTGGCTTTGAAGCAGACGGCAGTAGGCGCAGCCTGAGTGGTGGGCAGGGGGTCAGATGCTGAAAGAGGAGCATGAACAAATGCACATGCAACAAAGGCTATCCCTCAGCAGTGTGGGAAGATGGGTTGGAATGAGGGAGAACCGGGCCGGAGACCACTACCCCAGTCCAGATGATGCCTGAGACAGCGGAGGGGCACTGAGACTGTCGTGGGAGATGATCACACCTGAGGGGCAGAAGTAAGGGAGGCTGTGCTCAGATGTGGGGTGCAGGGAGCAAAGGTGGAGGTCGACTTTTGTTTCTCCGACTTGCTTAGCCACACAATGCAGACCACAGTCTCAATTCCATGTGACTTTCATCTTTCCACTAAGAACGAGCCATTAGATGTATAACTAAATATGATTTGATAGCTATACCCTTGGAAGTCTTATCCCATTCATTGAATCTGCAGTCATTTTATTTATTTATTTATTTACTCAGCATATTATGGGGGTACAAATGTTAAGGTTACATATATTTCCCTTGCCCTCCCTCCCTCCTTGAGTCAGAGCTTCAAGCGTGTCCATCCCCCAGTTGGTGCGCATCACATTTTTAAACACTGGATCTCAAACAGTGGCATGTCAAAGGCAGGATGGTGGTGGGAACGGTCCACACTGGGTGTAGACAACGAGGGAGTGTGGTTTCTGCAGAGAATTTAAACCCAATAACACAACAGAATGTTCTCACCGTTGAAACGTCCTTAGTTTCTGGGTTCAAACATCCAGCCACCACGCTTACTGGCTAATTTAAACTAATGCCATTTAGAGGGCCTTGGACTTCACTTGTAGAAACCCTGGAAATGGTTCTGTTTAGCAGGCTACTAAGCCTAGAGTTGAGGGCTTTTGAGTTACTTTCTCAAGAATATTTTTAAAGTCTTCACTATCCCCTTATACAGTCCCCTCACCCCTGCCCCAGATTTTTAAATTTCAGAACAAATAACCCCATAGAATGCAGAGAGTTTCACAACTTCTTGCCAGTGAATTTTTGGGCATATTACTGAGCTGGCCTCTGCCCAGGAAGAAGCCCAGCCTGTCTCCACCTCAGGGCTCCCAGGCCCTACATAAACCTCGTAAGTCATGCAAATGTTCCCTGAAGGAGCCTGAAATGTTTGGCCTTTCTCTGGGGCAACAGCAGTGGTTCACGAGGAACATACAATCTATTACTCCCGGTGGATGCTGTGTCAGGGCCTCTTGGTATTAAGGCTCTAAATAAAACTTTATAGTGAATGGAGAGGGCATGGGAGAGAAACTAAGGGTGATCCTTCCAGAAAGGGCCTTTGGAGGTAATTCCTGAGAGGGCAGACCCTGACAGCTGGCCCCCAGGAGGGCAGGGACAAAAGCTGTCCTCGAGTGGGCTTCTGAGGCCTGGTTGTAAATTGCTGAAGCTCAGGTTTGCACGAGGAGCAGCCGGCAGCATCCTCAGCAGTTCTTGCAGCTGAGGGTCTCGCGCTTTTCCTTCTAAACTCCTATAAGCAGATTTCGAGGGTCTGAGTTTGGGTGGGGATGGTGGAGTGAGGACGGACCACGGGCACCTACCTGATGCAGACCTGGATATAGTGACACAGCACTCACCAGGAACAGCCTTTTCTATGTTTCTCCCGAACTAATATCACTGCCCCCGAGAAAGGGTGAGCTCACACCTGGACTCCAGGCCCTGGTGCTCTGGCTTGAGGCTGTGGGCACATCTAACTCCCAGGGGACACCCAGGCCCAGGTTAGAGGCTGGAAATTGAGCTTGTTGTTTGCAGATGTGGAATTTGCCTTTGATGGTTAAGGACAAATCACCCCCAGGTCAGCCTGCTTCTGGTGACATTTATTCCAACAGTTCAGCTCGTTCGAGCTATTCAAGGCTAGGATCCCCTCACCCTCACCCAAACTCCATATTTACGCACATTTATTGAACCAGTGACAACCCTTTGGGTGAAAATGACATCTCCTTGTTGCTTCAATTTTTGTGTCCTGATTACCAGGGAGGGCAGATATTCTTTAATGAGCGTGGGATGTTTGTACCTCTGTTTCTGTGAATTGCCAATATAAATCCTCAGGTCGTTTTTCTGTTGGTTTGTTTAGTCTTTTACCTATTGATTTGTAGACATTTTTATATGTTCTCATCATTAATCTTTTGTCTGCTATATATTTTGGAAATATTTTTCACTCAACTTTGTAATCCAATGTTTTATGCTTTCTTTTCATAGCCTTTGTGTTTAAAAGGAGTGATTTATCCCAACCGTATAAATATATTTCTCTGTGTTTTCTTCCAATCATTTGGTATGTTTAATTGTTTAATATTTGGTACTTTCGTAATTCTGGAACTTATTTTGGGGAATGATATTAGGTAGGGAGAAGGTAGGAATCTACTTAATGACTTATGTCAAATGAATAGTCAAATGAATAGAATGTCAAATGAATAGTTGTTCTCACGCCATTTATTGCATTTCTCAATTGATTTAAAATGCTCCTTTAGTCATGAAGCCTATTCCTCTATGTGTTTATGTGTGTGTGTGTGAGTGTGTGAATATGCATTACACAAATATATACCTGCATATCTGGATTCTCTACACATAATTTTAATGGAATTGAAATAGGGGGATGGATTGGGGACACTGTAATTTTGGTGCTATTTTTGAGGTCTTTGCATTGATCACTAGCAGTATAACTAGTCTTTTCTGAGTCTATATTACTTAGTACATATTTCACAAATACATACCTTGTGGCTGCTACCTGGGGTCTTTGCCTTCCTGGAACTCTCATTGGTAGTGAATGGGCAGAATAGGATGTTTTAAAAGTTGAGTGACTAAGGCCAGGCGTGGTGGGTCATGCCTGTGATCCTAGCACTCTGGGAGGCCAAGGTGGGAGGATTGCTTGAGGTCAGGAGTTTAAGATCAGACTGAGCAAGAGTAAGACCCCATCTCTACTAAAAATAGAAAAAATTAGCCAGGCATGGTGGCTCACGCCTGTAGTCCCAGCTACTCAGGAGGCTGAGGTAGGAGGATCCCTTGAGCCCAGGAGTTCGAGGTTGCTCTGAGCTAGGCTGATGCCCTGTCACTCTAACCAGGGCCACAGAGCAAGACTACCTCAAAAAAAAAAAAAAAAAAAAAAGTTCAGTGACTTATAAATAATTAAATTAGTATCTAAAATTCCTGGATTGGATCCTGGAACAGAAAAAGGCATTAGTAGAAAAACTGATAATAATGAAATATAGTCTGTAGTTTAGTTAATAGTATGGTGCCAATGTTAATGTCTTAGTTTTGACAAATCCACCGTGATTATGGAAGATGCTAACAATAGGGGAAGCTGGATGAAGGTTCTATGAGAACTCCTCATATTATCTTTGTAACTTTTCAGTTAATCTAAAATTATTCAAAGATAAAAAGTTTATTTGAAATTTTTGAAATTAGCATGCAAAGCGAATGTGACAATGGATATGCAATCATGAGCTCCTCTCGGGTAGTCCCTGAATATGTCCCAGAAGGAGAGACATTTGAATTGTGTGGCTTCAACAAGTCTCATCACCAATTTGGTTGTTGTTCCATAAAACGGGGGAACGAACGAGTGTGAGACGGTCTCTGAAGCCCCTTCCTCATTTTGGAAATAGGGTTATTTGCTCTATTAGAAAGTCCCCTGACTCAGAATTCTTCATGCATCTGGCAAATTTCACACTCAATAGATGCCTAATGAGTTTTGCCTCCAAGCTGGCATAAGTCATCAAGTTGTAATACTGAAAGAGCAAAGAGCTTGGATCAGAAGAAAATAGTTTGAATTGCAGGTCAAGAAAATGACCAGCTGTTGTCCTTGGGCACGGCGCTTACATTTTTGGAACCTTAAGTTTTCTTATCTGAAAAATGGGGATTGAAAAATTTTCACTTCCAGGAATGCCATGACAATTGAATGTGGCGATGTTTATGAAAAACCTTCCTCTTGGTACCTGGCATGTTGTCAGTGCTCAGTGAACAAGCTCTATTCCTTCCTTGCCCTGTCCTTGCTGCATTTTCACTCCTATTCAGATCCATACAGCTGTGCAGTCCCCCTGGTTAACAGCTGAAATCTCATTTGGAGTACTTTACCACCCTTTTGCAAACTGTCTTATCACTCAGTGCTTATGTTTCTTTCAGGGTGCTGGGGACAATAAAGCCAGCACGATGCTATTGCGGTAATGAGAAATGTGATTTTTCCAGGGTGCTATTGCATGGGGAGGCCATCTGAGTTGAAAGAAATTTTTAGTAGGCTCACTGTCACAAATAGGATAACAGGACATAAAACAAGTAGGACTCAGACGGTGCACCAGCAGTGTCAAATTTCTTAAAAAGCAGGCACTCAGGCCAGGCAGAGGTTTGATTCGGCCCCATTCTGGGTGCAAAGCAAAGAGATAAAAACAGGAGCTTTGACAGGGCTCCCCAAAGCATAACCCTGGAGGGAGGGCGCCATTCACGAGTACCGCCCGCTGAAGGCGCCTCCTGGAGTTGTGCCATGTATCACCTCCAGGGGGCGCTAGGCAGCCATTGGGCCACATCCTGGCTCTATGGAGCACCAGCTGAGAGGCTAAATTATTTAATTCCTCTAGCATTGACATCACAGTCTGTAAAATGGGGGCGGGATTAAATTAATCATATAGCACCCATGGCAAGATCGTTTTTTTTTTTAATCCATGAGCTTTTATTAAAATTAGTTGCACAGACTATATTCCCCATGGTCAAATTCCAAGAAAGGAGCATCGCTTTAGGGACATTCTAAGTCTCAGGCCAAGGGGTCTGCACATATGTATGGGTTTTGTGATTTTGCTTTGTATCTTGCATATACCTAATGTATAATTATATAAAATATTACATAAAGAAATCTAAGGCGACCACTGTCAACGTAAGTTTATGTTAAGAGGTTTATTGAATGGAAAAAAAAAAATCCAAAACACATTATCAATCATCAGATGTAGAGGCAGCAAAAGACACAGGAAGGCCATGCAACATTAAGCTTCAAAACCGATTCTGTTCGCACTCGGCAGGTGTGGCTTTCTCCCCTTCCCTGGCAGGTGCAGCAGGCAGGCCAGGAGGAGGAATGTCTGCAACCTGTGCCCAGCCTGTCACTCGACTTGCTGCTTGGTTCCAGTCTGCTCCCTGTGCTGGCCCTGGGGCAGGGGGTTGGGGTTGTTACTTTCACAGGAAGTTCATGGTCTGCTTTTCTATCCTCTCACTTTTTCCATCATAGGGGGAGGGGCAACACGCCCTCTCCTCTAAGGGACTTTCTGCCCATGCGTCCCACACCAGCCCCCTCTCTGCTACCTGTTCCTGTTTCCTATGGTCTTTATACCTGTGTAATACCCCCAGCACGAGGCACTCAGCACATACTCCTTTCCTTTTCCCCTTCCTTGATGTGCTCACTCTCAGTTTCTCCATCCCTAAGATAGGAGGGGACCCTAACACCTACTTCAGAGGGACATGTGGCAATCCCAGGAGAAAGCGAACGTGGTCACCCCCAGTGTGGGAACTGGAATAGTGGAGACAGAAATAGATTCGTTTCCCAGGCTGTCTTAGCTCTGTTTTCTGAGCAGGCCATTTTAGATTTGGGGGCCTGTTTGTTCCCATCTGTCAAGTGGGCATGTCCATTTCCGCCTGTTTGGGGGGCTCAGAGGCAGAGATGGGAGGGTAGTGTTAGGACAGGCAGGAGGCAACCTCCTGAAGTTCCAGCAGTGGGACGTGAATGTCCCCAGAGTTTTGGAGTGTCTGTCCATGCAGCTTTCTGATGGCCCCTGTGTCCTTGGTCCCTCATTGTCACGATGGCAGTAGTTTCAGGAGCCCCCACCCCCCCGCCATGGTCCAGTCCCACTCATTTGCCTTCCTCTCTGCTCAGCTGCTTGGCTTCCACATGCACGCTGCTCACAGGCGTGGGATTCAACCAGATGAAGGCGCTCCAGGGGATTCTGTCATCCGTGGGCCAAGGGTCACGAGGAGGTCTCGGCTTCTTTCTCCTGCTTTCCCCCGGAGCCCAGGGCAGCTCCTCCGACTCCCATCGCTAGTTCCTGGTCCCTGCAACCGGGAGTTCTCTTCGCATCGTGGCTGTGACACTTGACATGATTTGCAACATATGGAAATCAGCCTCTGTCTGCCTGTGGAGTGGCTTTCAGTTTTCAGGCCCCAGAAGGTGTTGGAATGCAGACAGGTCTCTCTACTGCTCCAGAGTGTAGGCTGTGTTCACAACGCAGGTCTCCAATAACTTGTCAAAATTGGGAAAGGGAGGACAGCAAGAAGCCACCTGGGACTTGTGGCGTTAGGAACGGGAGGATCTGAAAGGTGCCTCCAGGGTGAGACAGAGGCAGGTACCTTTCCAACCCTCCTACTGCTGCCTGCAGGACACCTCGCTAATTAAGCTGCCTTCCCTGTGGCCTGTCATAGTCCTCTGATCTATTCAGTCCGCCTGGGCCAAGTTTCAGCCACATGACCTTGGCCAAGTGACCTTACCACCCTAAACCACAATATCATCGTCTGTAAAAAAGGAAAAAAAAAACATTGCCCTGCTGCGTTATTTCAACAACGAGGGTTAATGCATGTTACAGGGGAGGAAAAATAATTTTTTCCTCCACCCTTCATGAGTTCTTAGCTGGGACTCCCTGTAACAAAAGACAGATTAACAAGAGAGAAACAGACAGAAGTTTAATAATAACATGTATACAACCTGTATATATGGGAGGTGACAAAGTGAAAGGAGTAAATCTCTAGAGTAGATCTTAAAGAATTTTCTTAAGCTTGAGGCTTAAAATATGGGTCCCTGAAACAAAGAAAGTGAGTGGGAAGAGTGTGGGGAAGGCCCTATTAATGGGAGTGGATTAGGAAATCATCAGAGCACCTTAAAAACAAAGGTGAGGTTTGTTATGCAGATTTAAGCCAGTGCCTTGTACATTGATTAGTAGTCTTTAGTGATTTAGTCCTTCTCATCCTGGTGCAGAGGGGGAGGCCTACTTACACATGGAAATTTCCTTTAGGAATGTAAGTTTCTCTGACAAAAGAGTAATTTCTCAGGGCTCTTCCTGTGTCTGCAATTTCTCAAAATAACAGCTCAAAATAATCCTTAGGCCAACGAGGCATATTTTGGGGTGGGATGCTCTGGTCTCCTACAGTTATATTTTGGGGTGATGTGTCCTGAGGCCCATCAGTGTAGAATTCCAGCAGCCTGCTGAAGACCCTGAATACCCTTGATCTACTCCTGACATCGTTGCTTTGTGGCATGGTTGTATCCCCAGCACATAGAGCTTGCTTTGGGGAGCACAATGTGGATATTTGGTGACTGATTTTTGTCTGTATAAATTCTATCATAAAATCTTAAAATTGGAAGCTGGAAAGAGCAGAAATTTTGAGCTGAAATCTCTTTGCTCTTTTACAATTTGAGATACATTTTCTGATTTTTCAGATTCATGGCATTAAAGAAATTAATTTCCTACCCTTTTTATCATTGAAGTAATACTACATCTGTTTGCTGAGCAGGCTCTTGAAGGCTGTGTCTCCTTTCTTCATTCATCTTCTCATTGGTGATTCACTGCAAACCCATCCACCTGCTCTTTGGACCCTGGTTCTTTGGACAAGTGCAATGCAGAAAGCCTAATAACCAACACATCATCAAGGCTGTGATCTTGCCTCTGATAGATGAGGTCAGGCCACGCTTTGCATATTTAAAATGTGTTTTTCCTAACTTGCTACCTCATAACAAAGGAAGAGCCAAATCACACCCTCATTAGCTTCAAAGAGAAATACTGATTTTTTTTCTTTCTTTTTCTTGCATTAGCAAGAGATTTCGTTTTGCTTAAAGGAAACACAGATGATGCTAATGAGACCGCAATGTCTTAATTTGCATATTAGATGAGATAAATATTGAGCTAATTAACACCTAGGATGAATTCTCATTGCTTGGTACAATTGTTCTGTCCTGATGGTGGTTCTTTGCTACTTACCCAGGAGCAGAACAATTTGAAGGGAGAATCACTTCCCCACAAATACTTCAAGCCAACCAAAAACCCTCCCAGGAAATGCACTCCAGGATTCTTATTTTAATTTATAATCAATCGTGAATCTTCTTTCAAGTTAACCCTGATCCTGTGGGCAAGAGACATCAATAGATCTGCTAGACAGATCAGACTAGAGAAGAGGAGAAGACAGGAGAGCGTGGAGCTGGGTGGGGCTGAGGGCAGGGGACTTTGTCCCATCAGGGTTGTGGAACAGGGTTTAGAAAGGATAATCTGGGTTGAACAGTCATTTATTCTGGCTACTTAATGTTAAAGAAAAAATATTCACTGACACTTACTAAAGCCCAGGAAGGCAGACTTTATTCTGGACCAGGGAAATAGGCGTAGGGACTGCTGCAGTGGGGTTTTGCAGTAGGGGAGAGAGTTTGGGCTCAACTCCCAATACATCATGGGCAAGTAGGAATTTATAACCAAGGAGCAAGGTGGGGTCAGTGGGTGGAAAATTACTAAGAGGAAACAACAGGGGTAAAAGTGGAATTCTGGCTAAAGTGACCTACCAGGATTCCTGCTGAAGGTAGGCTGGGTGATCAGACATCACCTGGGGGATGATGGAGGAGGATGAGCCCGATCAGATATCGAGGGTGATCAGATATCCAGGGTGGGGCTTCTGGTTGAGGTTGCTTAGCAGGGTTCTTGGGTAAAACTGGATTTTACAAGGAAGCACACAGATGGGCCTAGGAGAAGGTTCAGGAGTGAGAGAAGAACTTTTTCTGAGGAATGTGAGTCCTTTTAAATGATCAGGCCCAAACGAGACAGCAATCACATCCTACTTCCCCCCTTTGAGCTATGTATTCATCTATTGAGACTGCTCAGCTATACATTAACCTAATAATACTGCACCGGACACTCCAATGCACACCCTATAGCTTAACAATGTATAGCCATCTCTAGTAAACGTTATTTCTGTGAACCAATGAGAATTCCTGACAAGAACTTTGTATCTGCCCATTCCCTGTCCCCCTTTTCTTACATTTAGAAACCTGCTTGTAACAAAGGCCAAAGGGAGCGCATAGCCAAGGCCACTTGCGTATGAGTCCTCCAGGCAGCTGTTCTCGCTTTGGCTCTGAGACAAAGCAGGGGCCCCTCTTAGGGGCCTGCTGGGCACCCCAAGCATGGAAATAAAGGGAAATCTTGAGTTCCTTCAGGGGAAGTACCAGGCACCTCATTAGAATTGAAAAGCAAATGGCCAATCTGATGAGGAAAATGGCCCTTCCAGCAAGCCAGCGTCAGGAGGTGTTTTGGTCCCTTATGGAAACTACAAGATGGCATCTTCACATAGGCTCTTGAGTTGTATTTCAGAAAGCCCCCACTGGATGGAGAATGCAGATAATGGAGAGCTGAGGAATTGAACTCTGGCCCCTTTATTTGTTCTAAATTTATCCCTGAGGGGTCTGGAGAGAGTCACAGCGATTTTAACATTCCTTTCTGATAACCCAAGAATCTCTAAATCCATCTATGACCCATAGGTTCACTGTTTCAGGATATCCCACCTTTGGCAGGCCTGGTGCTGAGCATTCGATTGTTTTCATTTAAATTCAATGAAATTCATTTAATTCATTGAAATGAGCTAGACAGGAAATATTAATTCCTTTAAAAAAATTGTTTCCTCTTTGTTTTTTCTCTGTAAAGCTCACATTCTACTACTAGACAGGGCCAGGCCAGGCCAATATGTAACCTCCATGTATTGATTTCAACTTCTGCTTTCTGGAAACATACCCCTGTTTTTAAAAAGCCTCACTTGTAAACGGTCTGGGAGTTTGGGTCTTAGCGTTAGCTGCCCATTCTCCTTGCACGGCACCAGAAATGCAAGGGAAAGACCTCTTCCTCCCGCTGCATGTCTCGACGTCAGTGTCTGGCTTTGCTGTACCAGGCGAGGGGACCCCCAGTTTGGCTCAGCGGCGATAGCTCAAGTAAACACTTTCTTTAAATTATATTTTGTGCCTCAGCTTTTAGATTGACAAGAGCCTGACTAAAGTTTGGCCAAGCAAAGAATCTTTGGCAATGACTTGTACGGCCCAGTGCAAAATGCAAACGCAGAGTCCCTTGTTCAGAAATTAATTTCAAGACAGCAATAGCAGAACACTGAACCCAGTGTGGGCCCTTCTAAGTCAGGGGTGCTGTTTTTCCGAGCAGGTTACATGCTCACCAAGCTGGCCCTGTCTAGTGGTAGAATGTGAGCTTTACAGAAGATAAAGAAAGAGGAAACAATTGTTTAAAAGGAAATAGTATTTGCTGTCTAGCTCATTTCAATGAGCTAAATGAATTTCATTGAATTTAAATGAAAAAAAATCGAATGCTCAGCACCAGGCCTGCCGGGGCTGCCTGCATTCCCCCTCCCCCACCCACCCACCCCTATCCCCACCCCAAGCCAGGAAGGCTGTGTGTGCTGCACTCAGGATTTCTCTGACTGGGGCACTCCATGCTCTCTCCTCCTCCCACTTGCTCCAGAATGACTACTCTACCTTCAACAATGCTCACTCCACTTGCAACTTCCCCGTTAAGCTTTGCTCTGCCTTTTGTATTTTAATTGCTTTCTCTCTGGCTTTTAATGAGCAATCAGGGCTATTTCTTTATTGAGGACCTGCTGGCAAATTGCAAGCAGAATGTGTGTCTATGAAAGGAACAGGTGAACTTGCATGCTCTGGCGTGATTAGCTACAGGGAGGCCTGGAATGGACATCTCGCTAAGGCAACGTGTCCACTTAACGTGCAGCCTCCATTCAAAGGAAATGTCAAGTACTCAACTGCATGCTTCGTGGCAATTGAAGAGAAGATTGGAGGGAGGGATGGTGGAGATGTCTGAGACCACAGCCATGGTGCGGAGATTAGCTTAGGTAGGTGTGTGCATCTGTGTGTGCTCGTACGTGTGTGTCTTGCACACCCAGCGTTGGCCATCAGAATGAACTTCCTAGCAACAAGAAGGCGGGGCATATAAGCACAAAGTACTGTGGGCTAAATTAGAAGAAGCCATAGACTCATGATGGAGTAAGATGCTGTATCAGTGCTGGGCATACTATATTTTAGGATTGCCTGGAAGAAATGGTACTTTTTGCCCCCAGATCACATATTTTGGGGGGGGGAGCGGTTGGGGGTGATTTGTAATAATATTGCCAGTTGGGTATTTTGTTTGTTTCTTCACCTTTCTGTATTTTTCTACAACCACCCTGGTGCCCCACACTCTGTTGGCTGCCAATATGGGCAAGTTGATTGAGTGACAGAGATGAAGGGAGCTATTAAATGAGTTTCCTCCCTGAAGGAATGGAAACCAGTGTGCATGTGCCTTCAATTAGCACCTTTCCTCCTGGCTGGAACTCTTCAGTCTGACAAAGGCATCAGGTTACAAAGGGACGTGGGGAATTGTCCTAGCAAGACCACAGATGTCACACATGTCCCAAGCTCTCAGAGACAGCTGAGCTCAATGATAGCAAATGTGGCTATGCGTCTGTGACATTTTTATGGGGCTCCCCCGTGCCCTGAAGGACAAACTTTCCAGTTTACAGCCATGGCCTCCAATGGGGCAATTTGACTACTTAAGTCAAATTGAGCAAGTATTTTGTATGATTAAAAAAAAATTTTTTAAAGAGCGCATCAAGATGGCAAATTAGAACACTTTATAAAGGGACGTTCCCCACTCCCAGCAACCCAAAGCTATTGGAAAATGATTTGCTTCTTTCAAAAGGGGAGGACCAGACATGTAGAAGGTCTCATTATTCCATTATGGCAACACAAATGCAGAGAGTGAATATGTCCTACGTGTTGGTGTGTGTGCCTGTTTGGGCATGGTCGTCTTCAGCCTGGAACATTCCTTGTCCGTGTGTCATGTTTCAGATGTATCTATGTGAGATGCAACTGTGGACTGTGATTGTCCGTGGTCAGCTCGGGCTGCCATCACAAAACACCACAGACCGGGTGGCTTAAACAACAGACGTTTATTTTCTCCCAGTCCTGGAGGCTGGAAGTCCAAGATCAAGGTGTCAGCAGGTCTGGTTTCTTCTGGGGCCTCCTTCCTTGGCTTGTAGGTTGCCGCCTTCTCTCCGTACGTATCCTCGTGTAGTCACCCCTCCATCTGTGTCCTCATCTCTTCTTCTTATAAGGACACCAGTCAGATTAGATTAGGTTCCACCTAAATGACCTTATTTTGACTTAATCCCCTATTCAAGGGCCCTGTCTCCAAATACAGCCGCATTCTGAGGTCCTGCGGGTTAGGGCTTCAACCTGTGGTTTTTGGCGAGGACATAATTCAGCCCATAACAACGATCAATTAAAGGAATTTGCAGAAACTGGAACAAAGACACTCCGGAGGAAAGGATGGAAACCTGTTTTTTCCTTTGCTGCAGGCCTCAGGTCCCTGCAAGCCATTCCAGTCCCCTGCTTCTGTGGGTGCTGTCCCCGCAGGGCCAGGCATTAGAGGACATTGCTCCCACCAGCCCAGGCTTTCTCTGTTCCTCCTGCCAGCACAGATGCCCACAGACTGACTGCTGCTGAATTTCACTCCACTGTTGATAGTGTTAGCATTAAGATTTTATTAGTGACACTTGACAGGGACAGTGAAGCTGGAGGTGAAAGACCCAAGGGCTCTGGGGGATGGTGGGGTTATTCAATGTTCTATTTTGCGATTTTAGTCCCTGATTATTACTCCTCCTGCCTGGCTCCTGTCGTCCCTTTTAAAGCTACAGCTTCTGTGAGCGGAAAGGACTCTGACAAGTAGAGAAAGGCAGGGAGGTAGCTGAACTTGAGCCGGGCCCAGGTCACTTGTTTTGCTCAGCTCAGCATTGACCGTTGGTGGTTGTCAAGCTGCTTGTAATTGATGGGCCCAGTTAGGAAGGGGGACCCAGGAACCACCAACTGTGTCTCCCGCCAGCTCTGGGGCCATGCCAGGGCCTTTCTTGTTTCTCTCTGCTGGGGAAGTTTGAGGTCCGCCACCCTCCCGTGTAGCCCACTCCCCAGCAACCATGCACCAGGTGTGGCATCTGTGTTCTCTCCGCTGCGAAGCGATGCCTGGCTTCTGTAGGCCACTCAGCATGTGGCTTCTTGCCTTTTGAGGCCAAAAATAACCGTTCTCAGTGGCAATTCCCTCTGTGGTTCTATTCTTCCATAGAGGTGACAGCGCATGCTGGAAGAAGTCATGCCTAAGAGAAAAAAGCCACACGATGAAATGCATGCAATGCAACCCTCGTGAGAGTGTGTGTCCCCTTCTGCTTTGCTTCAATGTTCCTCTCCCTGCAAGGTCCACATGCCCCTCTTCCAAGAGGCCCTCCCTGACTGCTCCAGGGCATGCCAATCTCTGAGCCCCACAGAGCCCCTCAGTAGCTCCTCTTGGAAAGACCTGCTTCCCGTGCAGATACTGAGCCAGAGGATTTGGCCTTAAACCTGACCTTCAGAACCCAGCATGGGGCTGGGCACATGCAGCCATACAATGAGTTGGATGATCTGAATATCTAATAACAAAACTCCTCCCCAGTCCCTGCTCCCCACTCCAACCTGCTCAGGTGTGATCGCTTCAGGGAGGACACCTCTAACTTGAGAATTTCCTTCTTCCTCTGTAGAGCCTTGTACAATGGCCTAACTCTAATGTGCCTGTTCCACAGTTTTTATATTTATTTGTTTATATCTCACTCTACCCCTGTTCTAGCTGAAGGTAACCTATTCCTTTTGGTAGTCCCCAAACCCAGGGCTAGGTTTGATCCTGTGAGGTCACCATGACATGATTGTTGAACCGGATTACACTTAACTAGGAGGAGAAATGATCATGTTGGTTAAAGTACACTGGATCTGGCCTTGGCTAATGGACAGGCAATTAATTTATTCTCTCATTATTTATGGAACAGGTATTATGTCAAAGCATATTCCTGGACATTACAAATGAAATAAATGTATACTTGTTGAGTTACATCTGCAGACTCCCAGCTTTTGAAGAGGTTACCTCTCTACACCCCACCAGGATAAGATCAGACATCATGTCTGTTTTGTGCATTGCAGAATTCCCAGTGCTTGGATCAGTGACTGGAAAATAAGACACTCCGCAAATACCTGCAGAATAAACGAAAAGCCCTTGAGAGAGATTGTACTACGCCATTTTGTGGAGAAGTTAAATCACTTGCTGAAAGCCACTCAGCTATCACCTAGCACAGCCATGATTCCAATCTGGTCTGTTTGACCCCAGTGGACATTGTATCTCCATGTCCCTGCCATCTTCCTCTAGCCTTGGAAAATGGCAGCATCTCCATCATCATCAATCGAGGGCACAAATGCTGTCACATGGAATGGGCCAAGAGTGTGACCCAGAAAATGTTCTAGGTAGGAGTGGAGAAAATACGGTTTATTATTATTATAATTATTATTACCACGTGTTTTTGCAAAATATCAGGAGAGGTCTTAAAGAGAAGGTGGTTATTAACTGGGCCTGGTAGAATTAGAGATTCATAACCTTCATGACTATCATGATAGTCAATAAAGAAACCTTAATGGTGGGTACCTGGCCTGCAGGAGAGGCAGACTTTGATTTGACCATCACTTGTTTGTCCTAGAAAGTTCTTCGAGCAAATTTCTACCTAATATCTAGGCTGGGCCTGGATCCTGGAACAGATAAGGCCCATACCCTCAAATAACCTCAAATAACTCATGGTCTAGTCAGAGAAACAGAAGTAGTCACACAACTGAGTAATGTGGTAGGGTGATGGTCACCATATAGCCCTGTGTGGGGTCATTTAGCAGTGCTGTGGTGGTATTCATTATCTGCGTATTTCTCCAGGAGAATCCCAGGTTTGGGGGTCTTTGTCAGCCAAGATCTGATAGACAGAGTCTTTGTTTTTCACTAAAGTAATCATCTCTCTAAGAGTGGGAATTCAGCTCCTGCTGTCAACCCAAAACTGAGGAGAAATTAAAGCTCTTTATCTGCAATTGATCAACTATTAAAGTCACAGCGTGAGGTGTTTCTGTGCTTTGTCTGTTTCTTGTTTTGTTTGATATTTGCCTTAATGGTTGGAATGGCATTCCTTCATTTAAGACGCGTGGGAAGTGCATCTTGATGATTTATGCCGTGGAGGGTCCAATTTGTAGGATAGATAACAGGTGCTCTTTGGGAACATTAAAATGACATTGTTGTGGAATATTTATGCTAATGAATAGCTCAAGTGATCACTCCTCTGCTGGTGGCTCAGGAGTGGCTGTCCCTGCTTGAGGAGCAGGTTGTGATGTCAGCAGCCTCGACGTTGATGTTCCTTGACCCTTTTTGAAAGGGCAAGAGAGACGACAGACACTCATTTATCCCCACCTATGGACCTGCTGTTTTAGATGTTTTGACACATTGATTTAATTACACAGCAGCCTCTTTATGGAGCCAGAATTACCCCCATTCTACAGATGAGAACCCAGAAGCTCAGAAAGCTCAAGTGAGTTGCTTGAGGTCACACAGCTGGTCCGAGGCATAGCTTCATTTGTCTGGTGTCTTCAAAGTTGGTGTCTTTTTCTCCATGATGCATTTACCTTTCCAGGCTTCAGAAGTCTACTCCCTGGTTTTCACGATGGCTTGTTTTGTGCATTTTCTGTGGCAGCTGGAGAGATAAAGGATTGGGTGTAATCTTGCATATGAGGTGACGGGGCTCCCATAATCGCCCCTCTAGGCAGCCTGATTTATAAAGACTCCTTGGGAACCTGAGTAGCAGGGCCTGGTGGATAGAGTGGGAGCAGTTTTCATGCACTAACCATTGCTTTGTGTATGTTACATGGGCTAACTTTTTAAACCCGAATAACAACTCTATGTAGTACAGACTATTATTTCCATCCTATAGAGGATGAAACAGATAGAAAGGTGTTAAATGAGTTACCCAAAGTCATCAGACACCCAGGACACAAGGCTACGATTTTAAATCACTGGCATCTCACTTCAAAATCCACACTTTCTCTATTGGGTCACCATGCCTCCTACTTGGGGACAAATGGATGCAATGTGAATAAGTGAGGGTGATGATAAATGACAGCTGTATTTTGGAGGGGACACCATGTGGAGGCAGCCATCCTGTGTGAGGATGTCAGGGGCATGGGAAGTTGTCTTCAGGAGTGCAGAGCTGGGCAGTTCAGGGGCAGGGCTGAAGTCCAGATTTGGAGAGGAGGATCAAAGGCCCTCTCTCCCTTTAGGCAGTAGAAAAGATTGAGCTAAAGGTAATGGGTGTCCTCTTGTAAAGATTCCCATGCACCTGTACATGGCATAAAGAAGGTGAAACAACCATTCACGTGGCCCCGAATATTCCCTACTCTTCACATTCCCCGCCTCCCTTCCAATATGTTGAGACAGGTGGGGTTTTTTTGTTTGTTTGATTTTGTTTTGTTTATGATGGCCTGCAATAAAGCCAAGTCTGGCTAGAAAGAGACACATCCACTCTACTTTGTAAAGTGTGACTAAGGAAGCAAAGAAGTAGATTTATGTTCTATTATCATTGATATTTGAGACAAAATAGTCACTGTCAAGACTGTAGTTAATGTGGGTAGGGGGAAGTTCAATAGTGTTACACAGATTGTTATGGCTCTGTCAGGGGGGAAGTTCAATAGTGTTACACAGGCTGGGTCATGGCTCTGTCAGGGAGAAAGTTCAATAGTGTTACACAGGCTGAGTCATGGCTCTGTCAGGGGGAAGATCAATAGTGATACACAGGCGGGGTCATGGCTCTGTCAGGGGGAAGATCAGTAGTGTTACACAGGCTGGGTCAAGGCTCTGTCAGGGGGAAGTTCAGTAATGTTAAACAGGATGTATCCTGGCTCTGCATTATGGGCTTCTGATAGCAAATAGGAAGTGATTCCTGCCAGTATAACGGTTTAAAAATGCACAGGCCAGAACTTTCCCCCAAGACTCACGTCAGAGCTACAAAATGCTGCTAATTTTGAGGTTAGCCTAAAAATGCTAGGACCTCACAGGCAAGGTGTAGAAGAAGCTGGCGACTTGTAAGCAAACTTTAAGAGTTAGGAACATGGTCCCTGAAGCCAGAAGTGAACAGGCCGGTGCCTATAGACCACGGGGACAAGAGTCTCAGGAGCACCCATTCATTCATTTAATACGTGCTTATCGAGGGCCACCTCGAGTGGGGATAAAGGCAAAGTCATTGCCCTGTACAGCCCACATTCTAGGGGCTGAAATATGAACCAGAAAGGACCTGCAGCTTCCCCTACCTGGGTCATAGATTACCCACAGTGACCTTTGAATGGGGGTCTTGTTAAAATTGCAGATTCTCGTTCAGTAAGTCTGGGGTGGGACCCACGATTCTGCATTCCTGTTAAGTCCCAAGTGCTGCTGGTTTCCAACCTCACTGCTAGTAGCAAGGCTAAAAGCCCACCATCTTTGCTATTTGGTTTATTTATTTCAGTTTCTGGAGTAACATGAATCAAGTTCTACTTGCAGAGCATGAACTTCAGCATACTCAATGAATCCATTCATCATCTTGAGGAAGAGGCTAGAGATAAAGATCCCCTCTTAGTGTAGATAGAGACCTTGATGGGGCACAGTCATCTGATTATTAGAGTCAGGACTCTTGCCTAGAGAGATAGCAGAGATAGGCCTCTCACAGTTTCGTCTTCTGCTTTGGCTACATTTGGGGGACTGCCGCTAGTTGCATGGAACTTTGAACTTGGTTAAAAGTTATTACATTTCTACCACCTTTTATTTTTGGGAGCAGCCCCCAATCTATGATTTGTTCCTTTTATCTCAACAAACACACATTGTTTTCAGGCCTCAACTGTCTGTGTTATCATATCCATGTAAATATAATTATATATATCCATATACAAGTATGATATACTGAGATGATCATAGCTTCTGATCATCTCAGTAATGTGTGGGCCACATTTGGTCTCTAAACCCCCAACCTCCCATTTAGACACTGAAATTTAAGCAATTTCCAAACCTCTAGCTCAGAGAAGCACAGGGCCTGGACTTGGCTTCATATACATACATGTTCTGTGACTTCATTATGACCGACACACAAAAGTTTTGAAGATATGTAAACGTGGAACTGAATAATGGCCTCTGGAAATTGGAAATCCACTTACATTGGGAGGCTATCTTGCCCGTACCCTTGTTGAACATTATAAAGTGAAGGAGTTATAACCTCTGAATTAGTGTGGGCGAGACACAATGGAGTTCAGCAGGCTATTGGGTAAAGGATATCATGTTTGGAAATTAGGACCGGACGCAGGACGAGGAGCAGAAAGTGCGAGGCTTTTTCATTTGGCCAGAGACCAGGAGCTTCTGCTCACAAAAGAATTCCAGGACAGATGAAATTTCATCGTGGACAAAGGGAACTGACACACAGCCGGCAGAGGCAGATGAGTTTTCGAGACAAAAACTGCAGTCTAGGGTAAATGCTACTTACTCTAAAATATAAACTACAAAAAAAAGTAATTGTTTAGTCATTGGAGGCCTTTAAACAATTCATTTTTTGCTACTCTCTTCATCCTAGCACCATTATCTCTGCACTGCCCACCTGCTCCCCTGCCATACGGGTGTGTAACCAAGTTAATGATGCTATTAGCCAAAGCTTGTTGTAAAAAGAGGGGGATTTTAACCGGGGCCCAAAGCAAAAAATATATTTAAAAACTCCAAATTTTAAAAAAGTACTGTTCCATGAACTTTTATTCTCAAAAAGTTTGGAAAAAATGGAGTCAGTTGTAATATAAATGGCAGCAGAGTGCAAAGTACCATTTACTGATTTTCTCCAAAACTATAATAACTGTAGTGCACACACTTGCCGGAAACCACTGGACTCTTGATTAAAGGGCCATAACTCTTTAGGTTTCCACATAATTAAGATTTAATAATTGCCATGCATTGTGCCACCAGCGCAAAGTGGTATTTAACTTACTGTACTCACATTTCCTCTAAAACTCACCCAACAGTTCCAGTTTCAGATGTCGCTTACATAAATGTGGCTGCTGAAAACCGTACAGGCAAAACCAGTTTTATTCTCTCTCTCTTTAAGAGCAAACCTAATAAAACCTGCTAAAATATTTCAGGATGCCTGAGCAATATTTTTAAGTCATTTTCAGATAAGAAGAGATGCCATAGCCCCAAGAAATGGAATAAATACTGGCCACCTTCATTAAGCTGCTAAATTTCAAGAGGAGATAATGTTCTCTAAGAGAGGGATGAGGTTAGTTATCAAGCCTGCGGACACTTTCATGATGACTTATCGGTAGTGATTGGCGGGGGACGTTCGCTGCAGTTTATTCCAAACACCACGGAGCTTGTGCTCATTCATTGGTTCAGTCATTTGACAGACACGAAGACCTGAGCTGGGAGACCTTCATAAGAATGAACAACAACGACATCAATAACCAAATGGACACAGCACCTGCCTGTGTGGCGTGTACAGTCTAATGTCTGAGACAAACACTGGAGGACCACATAAGTAAGTGTATGGTGACAACCGTGCTAAGTTTTTTGAAGGAGAGTGGCGTGGCGCCGTGACAGTGTGTCAGGGTGAGAATTAACCAGGTTAGGAACGACTGGGGAAGCTTCTGGAAGAGAAAACTCTCATCTACTAAGGATAATCCTGTGGTCCCTATAATGCTTAAGGGTTTAGCTCTCTGTTTGGGAATTCTTCTGGCCTCTGATGCTCATGACAGACAATCAGGGAAGAGATTACTGTCCCCGTGTCACAGATGGGGACAAGGAAGCCCAGAGAGGACGAGAGCAGACAGCCAGGGGAGCCTGGTCTTGGAGGTTTGCTGGCCTCATGTGCTGTCCCTGGTATTAATCAACCGTTTGAAGAGGGTGTCTGTTATTATTTGCTTGTTTCTGGGTTATGTTTTACATATTAAGTCTGATCAGACATCTCTGTGACTAGCCTCTCAGAAGTAGTAAAACTCTGAGTCACGGAAATAAAATATTTTTCAGCTGCTCCTGTCAGCTGGCGCCTCCAGTCATCATCCCTATGTCTGTGGATAAATCCCGGCTCAGCTGCCTGCTCCCTCTGCTAAATTGCCAGCTCACCTCCCCTTGGATGCCTCCAGAGATGGGAACCCGCCTTCCTCCCGAGCCAGGCCTCTGTCTTTGGACAGACACGCATATTAGCAAGACTTTCTTTGGCATAAGCTGATGAAGATCCTGCAGGGTCTTCCACTTGGTCACGTGTGTTTCTGGGCAAGACTTAACGGAGAGGAGGAGGCGGGGCATGCCAGTTCTGAGGGTCTCCTCTGCTAGGGTCTTTGGGGGATGGAGGAGGGTTTGGGACCTTCTGCAATCCAGTGATCTCATAGAATAGGACACATAAAAACTGCTCTAAGACGTGTGCTGGTAGTTGGCCTGTTCAGTGATGGAACAACATATTCCCTGTCTTAATCAGTTTCGGCTGCTATAACAGAAATACCATAAACTGGGGGGCTTAAATAACAAACATTTACTTCTCACAGTTCTGAAGGCTGGAAAGTCCAAGATCAAGGTGCTGTCTGGCTCATTTCCTGGCAGAATCCTGCTTCCTGGTTTGCAGAGGGATGCCTTCTTGTTACCTCTTCACGTGGGAGAGAGGAAGCCAGTCTTTTCTCATAAGGGCACTAACCCCATCATGAGGGCTCCACCCACATGACCTAATCACCTCCCAAAGGCCCCACCTCCTAATACCATTGCATTACATTTGGGATTAGGACTTTAACACAAATTTTGAAGGGGAGCACCCCCACCCTGCATCCATCAAGACTAACACTATACACAAGGAAATCTGAGTACCATTCTGGGTGGCCCATGGGTGACCTAGATCTATACCTCAGCCACAATGGCCTGGAGGTGAATCATTTCTTGCCCACTCACCTAAGCCACCAACTCTCTTTGAAATTCTGCTTCTAGAACCACTGGGTACTCATAGAATTACAACTGGGAGAGCTGGCTTACTTTTTTATTTATTTTTTTTTTTGAGGCAATTATTATTGCAGATCCTCCAGGCCCTCATAGGCACACCATTTTTACGCAGCTATAGACAGAATGCAAACCAGGCAATGGCAGCTTCCTCAGATGGCCCAGCTTGTGTCTTCTGCGGCAGATCTGAACTCAGGAGTTATAATCAGACCAGGAGAGCTGGGGAAGGCATGCTGCAAAACCTCCGCTGTTAAAAGGAGTACCCAATTGGGAGAGTGATGAAACAGAAAAATAGCTCAGAAAAATAATATTCCCTTCTAAATATACACCTTGAAGCCTGATGCCCTCCTGTCCTACCTGGCAGTGTGCTTGGCTCCCAAAGAATTAAAAAACAAAAGCCCTATTCTGCTCAAGAGAGAGAGAGTTTGAGTTTTCATTCAACTTATCAGGTCTTTACTGAACTCAATGTGTGGCCACAATGACATTTCATTGCCTGCTGTGTGTCGGATACAGTGTCTCAAATGCTCAGGCAGGTCCTGTCACATGGATTCAATTGTGCCCATTTTGCAGATGAGAAAAGTCAGACATTTAGGAAGAAAACACACAAATAGGACTCTGGATTTGCCTGCCAATGGAGCTCTCTGCTCTTTCATCAGTCACGTTGTGTCCCGAGGAGGCAATGCTTGTGGTGGGGTGTCAGAATGGCCGAAGGGGCCATGTGAAAGAAAACCCCCGCTGCAGGCAGGCTGGTATTTGCAATGCTGTAGACGAGTAGTGCGAAGGGAGGCAGACGGCCAACAGTCAAGAGAACAGGTGGAGGAGGCTTCTTGAAGGTGAGATTTAAATGCCAACGTAAAGAAAAGAAAAGGACCTTAACGATCGGAAGCCAGGTATTCCTGGTGGGGCACGCCGGTGGGCACAGCCCTGGCAGAGGAGAGCTCAGGAAGTATTTAGCAAAGACTGATCGACCCGTTTGCAGTTGCTCACATGTGGATGTGATCATGGGGAGAGAGAGAGAGATGCTTCCTGTACCACTACGATTCTCTAACCCGGTGTTTCTGGACCTCCACTCTGTTGACAATTTGGGCTGAGTGATTCTCTGTCGTGGGGCTGCCTTGTGAATTGCAGGATGCTTAGCCTCTGCCGCGATTGTAACAACCAAAAACACCTTCAGACATTGCCAAGTGTCCTCTGCAGAGCACCCCTGCCCCTGGTTGAAACTCTGCTCTAATTCAATATGCGTGGCAATGCTGTCGCTGGGTGGCTTCACTCTTCTTTATGCCGATTATAGACACCGAGGCTAATGGTTACAAAATGTGTACCTGGGGAGTGTGGAGTTTTGAAGCCACGTTTGTTCTAATCCTATACAAGACTCTGCCTTATAGCCGAGAGGTAGAAGGGACAGGGACCTCCTGGACCCGGTTGCTGGGAGCTTTGATCTGTTTCCCGTGCCTTGTCACTCGCCCCTGGCCTGGTTTGCTTATCCAGCAAGGCAGGAGCGCCCTGTGCAGAGTGAGAGCAAATTGTTGGATTTTAATCCCTTTAGCTACGCCTTATTAACGTGCTTGTGTATCACACTGTGAACGGATTTCTTCATTTTCAGACATTTACTGAGCCCTGTTTAAGTCCTAGGCACTATGCTTGGGGCTGGGGATGGAAGGGTGGGTGGGTCACACCCTGCCTTCCCGCTACCATGACTTTACATGACAGCTGGAGACAGACAACAGCAGCAGCAAGACAATAAGGACCATGACAGCAACAGCAAACCCAAACAGTGGACGCTGATGGGAAATGGGGGGCTGGGAGAACCAACCAGAGAACGGGAGCTTTAAAGGGTGAGAAGGTACCAGCGCTATGACTCCGGAGGGAGGTGGGGACAATGGAGCCGAGGCAACAGCCAATGCAAAGACCCACAGGCGAGGAAGAGCTCCGTCTGCTTCAGAAACCAGCAGAGAGGTTGGTCAGGCTGGATTTGCAGTGAGAGCCACACCCTAACACAGGTGCTCGACCACTGGAAGTCCACCTGTGCATAGATTTTCGGAACAATGAAGTCTTCAGTGTAGAAAAGAAAGCGGAGTGACTTGAATACGGCTGGAAAATCATGAACTTCCAGCCTGACAAGCTGTCTGAAGACAAATGATGGCTTCCATGTCTGTCTGTTTCTTTTTAGGATTTGCAGATCCATTTGCGTTGTATCTGTCTTAAGCAGGAGCAGTGGGTTGTCAACAAGTTTCTCCGCATTCGTCTTCCCAGCTTCCCCCAAGGCAGATCCCTGACTCTTATCCCTGATGCTTGGGCTTCCCGACTCTGCCCCAACCTCACCTGTGTAAGGGGAGCCTGCGTGTATATCCGTGTGTGCACCTCTCCTTTCTTCCCTGTTCTCTCTCTGCCCTTTCTCTAGGATTCACCTACTGGAGGCTCTGAGCATGGGTTAGCCTTAGGGGACACCCCTGTCTTATGCCAACCCACACCTTTTCCCAGGGCGAGGCCATGGGCACCATCTGCCTTTCTTTGCTTGGCCTCTCTAAATTTCCCAGAATGAATTCTTCTCCCACTCTGCTGTCTCGGAGTTTTCGTGGAGCCTGGCCCTCTTTTGCACGAGGGATATGTTTCATGCTTGTGTGGAGCCTGCACTCTGAGCTTGCCTGGGGCTATGTGAGCCCTGGGGAGTCAGGGGAAATTAAGCCACAATTCCTGCTTTCAGGAGCGCGTAGTAGCCTCCTTACTGAGGACCTAGAAGGGGCCAGAACCTGTGGGACAAGGAGGCATCCCAGTGGCACCATGAGACAAGGCTGGGGCAGAACGACAGCAGCTGTGGGACCTCCGGAGGAAGTCCCTTCATGTCCCTGAGATGCAGTGGCTTGTCTGTGTGCAGCAGCTATGAAGCGTGACAGCCGGGGCAGAGGACACGAGGGACAGTGCCTGGCTGGCACAGGGCCCCTGAACAGCGACACTAGTTCCCAGCTCATCTCTAGGGGTGGGTTCCTCAGCATTCCTCCCACCGTCTGAGGCTTGGTGGAAGCTTGTATTCTTCCCGCTTATATCCTATGGCTATTTCTCAAACGGATTGCAGAGAGAAACTGTTTCTCCTTGGCGTCAGGGTTCCCTCCCGCAAGCCTGGTGCTGTAGAACGACTCACTGGCTGTGCGATTTCAGACAAGTGGTCCGACCTTGCTGGGCCTCCACCTCCTCATATGGAAAGTGCAGATGAGGGGCTCCTTCCCGGCAGTGCCTGAGAAACAAGGATGGAGGTCCTAGCCCAGACGGCGCACTCTGGAGGTGTTATTCCGTTTCGTGTTGCTATGAAGGAACACTTGAGGCTGGATAGTTTACGCAGAGAAGAGGTTTATTGGGCTCACAATTCTGCAGACTGTGTAAGAGGCACAGCACCAGCATCTGCCTCTGGTGAAGGCTTCAGGGAACCTCCAGTCAAGGCAGAAAGCAAAGGGGGGGGGGACCCTCGTGTCACATGGCGAGAGAAGTAGCAAGAGAGCAGGGAGGAGGCTCTTTTAAACAATCAGCTCTTGCATGAACCAATAGAGCAAAAACTCAATCATTACCTTGGGGGTAATGAGCCACCAAGAGGGATTCGCCCTCATGACCAAACACCTCCCACCGGGCCCCACCTCCAACACTGGGGGTAAAATTCCAACATGAGATTTGGAGGGGGCAAACATCCAAACTATATCAGGAGGTGTCACCAAACATTAGTTTCTCCCTCTCTCCTTCTGTGGCCCCTCCCTCCCTTCCCTCCTCTGTCATCCCACCCTCCTGAACGAATCAGGGCAAGATCGTTTGAGGATGTACATCCTTTGTCTCCCCGTGAGAGCCCCCCACTCTCCCCTCCGCTTCATGTAATTGTCAGCAACAAAGTTAGAAAATAGGGACGTCTGAAGCAGCTCTTAGCATTGCAGCATCTGCACCAGACAAAACTCAAAAAGCCCTCAATCCCCAGTCATGAATGCACTATAAAAACAATGTGGCAGAAATGAAAATTGTTCCATCATAATATTTCACAGTTCTTTTTGACAAAAGCCAAGCCGCCCTCATGAATACACATTTCGCAGCTTCTTATGCATTATGCATCAGCCCATAGCAGGGGACCGGGGAATTGCCAGTCCCTGGTAAAGGGCCTTTGAAAGTGCCTATTTTGTAAACAAATGGAGCCCAGGCCCAGCACTCAGGCTCTTTAGGTAATTTAAGACTGACTCTGGCTGCCCAAGTGGGGACTGGCTCTTCTCTGGGCCATAAATGGCAGAAGAGTCTCCAACATTCACAGGATGGAGAGGGGGTGCGTTGATGTTTGGTATTCTAATCTCTGATTTCATAGTATCCAAGACAGCCATTCGGAGGGGCCGGGACAGTTCCCGCAGGAGCCAGAGCCAAATGTCACTGGAATGCCAGATGGGCCTGCTAAGGCTGGCTTGCTGCTGGTGGGGTAGTCCAGCAGGTGTATTGGGACTTCTGACTCCCAAGAACCTCAGACTGGATTGAACCTTGTGATGCGGATGCTGATGGCTGGAGGTGACCAAGGGGCAGGGGGGCGGGGGCTGGGCAGACACTTTGGCCTGTCTCAGAGAGTTGTGGGTGACATGTTTGTTTGTCCAAGGCTGGCAGATTGGAAGTTTGCATGAAGTGTGCATGATTGTCCTTGGGCAGGGGGAGGCTTGAAATTCTTTAGCTATGCCCTGCACTTCAAGGATGGGGAGACTGAGGCCAGACCTTTCAAGTAACACGTTCAAGGTCACATTGCAAGTGAGCATTGGTTTGGAGACTGCTGGAAGCCGGTCATCTTGTCCCAGTGCCTCCCACTGCCTCAATCATGGATTGGCAGTGCCTGAAAAGACCGGGGGCGAAACGCTCACTGATTGCTACAATTTGAGCAAAGGGCAGACTGGGATCCTTCAAGCAGCCCTGGAAAGGAGCATCACGCAGGGCCATTCTGTGTGATTTGCAATCTGTTCTCCATGGTAGCCTTATTTAAATGGTGACCAATACATGATAGATGTCTGCTCACGTACACCCTCTCTGTTGCAATAACAAGCTGGTGATTGATTCCTTGCTACGTGTTAAAATAAAAATATCTAGCTTTCATTAGGCCGTGCTACAAAAGGATTTGAATGGAGGTGCAGAAATTTGGAATGCCAGCGTTGGGTACTCCCTATGCTTCCCCTCTTTGGACCTCAAATTCTTATCTGACAAATGAGGGGTTCAGGAGGGATTTGAAACACCCTGCCTGCCTGTGGGTGAGCACGGGCCTTGTGCAGAGGGCACGATGGGACCCACGTCCTGGTGCGCAGCGCACCTGCATGGCTGGGCTCCCTGAGGACGGCGGGGTGGAGGCGGGACAGACCCCAGCGAGGGGACATCGGGGAAGTTCCTCATTACTGCTCCTGGCGCCTGGTGCTTTCCAGCTGTAGGACCTGCGTCCTGATTGATGCAGTTTGACTAATGAAAACAGCGACAGCTGAAGGCTGATTACGATGAGGCAACTTGTTACTCTGCACGGACACCTGGAGGAATTTGCTTAGGCGAAGGCTGCTTCCCATCCTCCGCTGACCCAGAGAACAAGCTGAAGGGAGAAAACTCAAGATCATCGGGTCACCTTTACCAAGGGGAGCCTGCCCTAGGCTCTCTAATCCTAGAATGCGTGGTTCTCAATCGGCTGTTTGGTTTTTGTTAAAACTCCACACTCCTGGAGTTTCTGATTCAGTAGAGCGGTGTGCGTGCATGCGTGCGTGTGGGCAGGTGCTTGTATTTCTAACTTCCCAGGTGATGCTGCTGGTCCAGGGAACACACTTTGGGAACACACTGGGATAGGAAAAAAAAAAAAACTAGCTACAGATTCTTCACTTCTGTACGTCAACATCTTTAAACTATCCAAAATTAGCTCCCAAATATTTTTTAAAAAATAAATAATTTCAACATCTACAACTGGTACAGCAGTAAGTAAAAAGCATCTCTAAGTACCATAAATAGTTATTTATTTGGTTTCAAACCAAGAAATAATTTCTGCTGAATTATGAAAGTCAAATATTCAATTTGGAAGCTTTAGAAATTCGGAAAAGTATAAAAATAAAAATAAAATGAAAATGCATCTCATAAGGATAACAGCTGTTTACAGCCTGGCCTCCCCACAGTTGCACCCAATGAATATGTGAATATGTATATGTGGGTCTTGGCACTGGTCTTACAAGCTTTTCCTAAATTGGGATCCTGAGATGTTAAAGCATGTTATGATAAAATTAGCAACAACAGCAGCAAAACAAAGCCAGATACAACAATGCAAAGGGTATGTCATAGAGGCTCAACTGAGGTTAAACATCTTTGCAAAATGCTGAGGTAGCCAAAATTTAAAAAGTCGAATATTCTTCAACTGGAGGAATTAAACTCTCATGAGCACTCAATACAGAAAAAGCATTCAGGTTGGGGGTGTTCTACCAAGTGGGCATCATTATGGAATCCCTTCTCTTCTCCCAATCACCCCAACTCCCACCCCGAGCTTTTGAAGGGCTGGAGATTGTTATTTAGTAGGAGAAATGCCAGGAGAGTTGTAGGAAATTCACCCTTGGTTTAAAATATTACGTGGTTCAAATTTCATATCACATCATTCTCTATTGTTGGCCGTATTGGGTTTTCTAAAAGAAGCTGACCTACTTTGTTGAAAATCCAGAGCCAGCATTTAAACCCCACACTTCCCATGGCCTTGACCTGTGCTGGAACTCGGGTCAAGTTTCCTAGGTGTGTGTCCAGCTCGGCTCCTGATGGCAGCCCCCTTGAGGGTAGGGCTGCTTTCTCATAGACCCGTGTGGCCCCAAAGCCTCAAACCCCATCCTGCAGCAAGCATGTGCCAACAAATGGTCTCTGGATACGACAATAGGCTTTCTTATACATCCTGTTTCCGCAGATGCAAAGAGTAAAATGATAATTCCATCTGAATTTGACAAACCACAATAAACCAATTCTATGCAGGCATTGGGAGCCAGGAAGATAATTGATGCTCTAGGGAATGACTTTGATGTCAGGGATCTCTGAAGATGTTCTTTCCCACCCGATGACAATTTTGCTCACGATAGAAAACCTTCTCCTTGGATATTTGTGAAATCTCCCAAATCAGTTGCATTGAGTCTACTTTGCTTATGGATGAAGGTTATAACCTGTACTTCTTCCAAAAGTCCACAGTATTGACATCCTTAAAACATTGTTTTCATTCATCCCAGAGATGATCTCTGGGGCACAGGTGCTCAGCACAGTGTTTTTGGTTTTCTGCGGTGGGCACTGGCTATGTCTACGTTAAGTCACCACCTGACCTGGTCTCCTGCATTTGCTGAGGGTGCAGTTCTCGCAGTTTCTCAATTTCAAGGATCCAGTTTCAAGAGCCAATTTCATTGATCGACCTTGGGCTGTGCACTCTTTCTTTGATCGTACGCTCTCTTTACATTCCAGACAGTATGTGTCTGCCATTGCTGCCACTTCCCAGGCAGTAAGAATGGGAACTAGCTAATGATGGAGCACCCCAGCACATGAGAACATAAGAACTCATCTACTGCACCCTACTCATTCAGCAAATGAAATAACTGAAGCCCCCAAAGGAAATGGGCTTCCCTAAGGCTACTCTAATCCTATCAGTGCTGCCTTGCTCTGGGCTTACATTTAGCTTGTGGTCCCCTAAGACCTTTAGGCATTTCTAAATCCCCCTTACATGAGCTGCTGCCATATTGCATGTCTCTCATTTGTATATTTTATTTAAAAAAATAACTGAATGTAGAGTCTTAGAAACATCCATCAAGTTATTCTGAGCCCATTGTTCTGGCTTGCCCAAGCTTGTTTGAATATTGAATTTTAGGTCCACTGCTTAAACTCTTCCACCATGTTTTTGTCATTTGAGGAAAATAAGTTCTTGTCCCCATGAACTTTCCCTTCAAGGTTTCAACCCTGGCTTTAACACTGTGTGACTCTGCAGGTTCAGTGTCCTCCCTGAACTATTGTGTCAGAGTGTAAAATGAGGGCAATGACAGGTAGCTGGCTGAGTTATTGCCGTAATTAGACATATTGTGTATGAAGTGCCCAGCATAGCACCTGACACATAAAAGACGCTTGGTGGATAGTGTTATTTGTCAGGTAATATATTTGCATCTAACAATGCTTTTCATAAGGCAAATAAACCAAACTAATGGTGCTATTTCTGGAATCTCAAGAAGCCACAGGGGTGGCATTTTGATTTGGCCAGCAAAGAGTTACAGCCCGTAAGACCATCAAAGAATGGGGATTTCAGAGGCCACCAATACATTGCTGTGCATCTTGGGCAAGATTCTTAATCTCTTGAGCCTCGGTGGCCTCATCTCTAAGATAAGAAAACATAAGGAGAGTGTCTGGCATGTAGCCAGCTGACAGGAGCTGGGAGGCCCTCTCTTCTTCCCCTTCCCCCTCTGTCCTTCCTGGACACTGCCCAGATGGCTCAGCTCCCGGCATCACAGGTCACTGAGGTCTCTGTCCTTTGGGGTGGCAGGCATCGTTCTCAGGGCTTCCTGAGATAGCAGCTGTCTTAGTCAGCTCGGGCTGCTATCACGAAATGCCAGAGTCTGGGAAGCTTAAACAATAAACATTTATTTTTCACAGTTCCAGAGGCTAAAAAGTCCAAGATCAAGGTGCCAGAAGATTCCGTTCCTGGTGAGAGCCTGCTTCTTGGCTTGTAGACTGGGCCTTCTTGCCCTGTGTGCTCACAGGGCCTCTCCTCAGTACATGCTCATGATCTTGTCTTTCTCTTCTTTTTTTGCGTGCATTTTCTTTTTTCCTTTTTTTATTTTAGAATATTACGGGGCTACAAATGCTTAGGTTATATATATATATTGCCTTTGCACTGCCTGAGTTAGAGCTACAAGCATGCCCATCCCCCAGACAGTGTGCACCTCACCCATTAGGTGTGAATATACCCATCCCTTCCTCCCCCTCCCACCTGCCCGACACCTGATGAATGTTACTTCTACATGTGCACATAAGTGTTGATCAGTTAGTACCAATTTGCTGGTGAGTACATGTGGTGCTTGTTTATCCATTCTTGTGATACTTCACTTTGGAGAATCTGCTCCAGCTCTTATGAAGTCACTAATCGCATCATGAGTGTCCCACCCTGTGACCTTATCTAAACCTAATTACCTCCCAAAGGCCCCACTGCCAAATACCATCACACTGGGGCTTAGGGCTTCAATATATGAATGTGGGGGACAAAACATTCAGTCTATAACAGCAGCTTAACTTCTGGGAAAACCAACTAAGCTCACGGGGACTGTTGACATTTCTAAAAGAGAAATGGTGATAGTGTCTGCATGATGTGTGAACAATCTTTATTCCAGCGATTGTGAAATGAGTATGGCCCATGACACACCCCATTGTTGCCTGCTTCCTGCCCTTTCAGACACCATCCCCTCTGCCTGGAATAGCCTCTCCTCCACCAACTCCCCATTCACCCATTCATCTCTCCAAGACACAGCATTGTCTCTGGCAGGCAACCTACCTCCATCTAAC